>PVIU01006581.1:0-41207 GCA_004026605.1 Ondatra zibethicus
TGCGGGCTTCTTACCCACCAGACCATTCCTTCTGTAGCTCAGGAGAGAGCACCCCAGCCCCATCTGCTCGCAGTACCCTGTAATCTCTGCTCTCACTGAAGTTCTTTGGGTTCCGTATTTTCCTCATTCCCCTTCAAGTCTAGCTGGATTGCAGAGTTAAGTTTATGATTATGAATAAAAACTAAGTAAGAAAAAAAAATTAAAAAAAAAAGAAGCAGAGGCAGGGGATTGCAGAAAGTTTGAGGCTGGTGTGGGCTAACTTAGCAAGACACCGCCTAATCTATACACACACATATACATATGTACATATGTATATTTAAACTTTGATTACGTGGTCTTCAGAGTGAAGTCATTCTTTTATAGAATATTGACAGGAGAGCTTGCAAGGACTTTTGCCTCTGATGGATGGGCAAATGGTCCCCTCTTAAGAACACCTATAAAGGGGCTGGGCTGTATCTCAGTTGTAGGCACTTCTGCCAGCACACAAGACCACAGCACACCCAAGACCCTCCACTTGATCTCCACCACTGTAAGAAGAAAACAAAAAAAGAACAATTGTCAAAGTGTAGGAGTGCTGCTGTTTGGTAACATGGAAAAAACCTCAGGCAGCCAGACTGAAGGGGCAGGTCCTGAGAAAGGTACCCAGTTCCAAGGGAGAGCCCGGATTTTTATTGAAAGTAACAAGCTAATTTAAAAATGTATATAGTTTTAGGAAAAGGCAAAAGCCCAAGAATAGCACAGACCATCCCAAAGACATAAAACCTTTTTTCTTTTGGTTTTTGGAAACAGCGTTTCTCTGTGTAGCCTTAGCTGTCCTGAAACTAGCTCTTGTAGACCAGGCTGGCCTTGATCTCAGATCTTCTACCTCTGCCTCCCGAGTGCTGGGGATTAAAGGCATGTGCCATCATGCTCAGCTTGTAAAAACTGTTTCCAAACACTGAAAATGTGAAGGCTTAGCCTGGTATTGACTCAAGCATAAACAAGTAGGCCAAGAGAATAAAACAAAGAACCCACACACAGGATAAGACGTTTGGTTTTCAATAAAGGTGCCAGCGCAAGGCAATGGGAAATGATGGCATATTCAATAAATATTGTAGAGTTGATGGAATATAGTTATTTAAAAAAAAACTATGTTCCCACCTCATATAATGCACAAAGATAAGTTTCAGGTAAGTTATGGACGTAACTGTGAAGAATAAACAATAAAACTTCCAAGTCATAACTTAAAGAATATCGGCTGGGTGGTGGTGGCACACTCACTTGGGAGGCAGAGGCAGGCAGATCTCTGAGTCTGAGGCCAGCCTGGTCTACAGAGTGAGTTCCAGTACAACCAGAGCAGTTACACAGAGAATCCTGTTTCTAAAACTAAAAATAAGAAAAATACAAAAAGAACATCTTTAGGGGTTGAAGAGAGCTCAGGGGTTAAGAGCACTTATAACAGGTGAAAGAAAGAAAGAAGGAAGGAAAGAAAGAAAGAAAGAAAGAAAGAAAGAAAGAAAGAAAGAAAGGAAGGAAGGAAGGAAGGAAGGGGAAGGGAAGGGAAGGAAGGAAGGAAAGAAGAGGTTTCTTTAATAAATCAGAAACACACTATCTTAAAAGAAAATGGTAAATTGAATTACATTTAAACTATGGAAAAATCAGGAAGTCAAACCAAACTTCTTTAAAAGCAAAATATTTTTTTAAAAAGATTTATTTATTTATTATGTATATAGTGTTCTGTCTGTATGTATGCCTGCAGGCCAGAAGAGGGGCACCAGATTTCATTACAGATGGTTGTGAGCCACCATGTGATTGCTGGGAATTGAACTCAGGACTTCTGGAAGAACAATCAGTGCTCTTAACCTCTGAGCCATCTCTCCAGCCCTAAAAGCAAAATATTAATTCATTGCAAGAAACTACTAAGTAAATGTAAACAGCACATGGATGGAGAGAAGCGATTTGCTGTTTGACAACAACGTGACTGGAGAGACTCTCCATAGGTCTTTAAGAGGGTTGCAAACATCTCATTAGTAAAAAGAAGTCAAAAGACTTCACCTCCACTCCACACAAGAGGGCTTCTAAACGGCAAAGATACAAACAATCAGGGAGATGCGAGGCAATGCCACAATGAGATACGAGCCCACGTCTGTAAGGATGAGGCAAATAAAGAATAGCAGCAAGGACTGAAGTGGGTTGAGCATTCCAAGCGCTCATCCACTGAGGGGGGACTGAAGTGGGCAAGCAGATGAGAAGCCGGCTTGGTGGCGTTGATCAAGTCAATGATTCCTGACCAACTCCACACCCCTGGGTGTAGAGCCCAGCCCACATTAACATTTTCCTGGAAGTCTCTCTTTGTATCAGTTTTTATTTTGGTTCCTGAATTTGCTGCCTCATAACTTACTCAATATCAACAGCAGCTAGATTTTCATCTGGCTTTTATACCTTTAGCCTTCTAGAACACCGTCTTGCCTGATGTCTGTCGCTTTAACAAGCAACCTGGTTTGACCTAGGGAATGCCAACCCTTCCCCTTTTTCACTTTGTAGTTTTGACAATTCAGCTCCCTTCTGGTCAGCAGCAGACCTGTCTACTCATGTTGACCCCACCATTGGCGAGTGAGGACCCCCGTTCATCTTCATCACTATGGCTCATGTCTCACGATGACTGGCTGGGGTGGGTCTCACTCCTTTTCTTTATTACATCTGGCTATGGGGCAGAATTCATCAAAGTGATCTGGACACTTAGCGGACCAAAGTTTTGCCCAGCTCTTTTTGTTTTAATGTACACAAGTTATCTCAAGGTTCCAAGCCAGTGCAGTGCAGTGACTCTTGTGAGAATTAAATTAAGTGCTTCTCTCTCTCTCTGTTTCTTTCATGTGTGTGTGTCTCCCTTCCTCCCTCCCTCCATTCCTTCCTTTTGTCTTCCTTTGAAACAGCATGTTACTCCTTTGCTCAAGCTGCTCTTGAACTCGCGATGTAGTCTAGGCTGATCTAGAATTTGAGATTCTCTGCTTCAGCTTTCTGTGTGCTGGGGTGACATGTGTGCACCACACCTGGCAAATGTGCTTTCCTTCCTACTATTCCCAGCCTGTGATTGCCTCCTGATGTGTTCTTTCTCCCTTCTACCTGTCTAAACTCTTGCTGTCCTCAAAGTCCATCTGAGTGCCCACTGCTAGAGGAAGCCATTCCTGTCAGTGCTGACCCTGCAGAACCCCCCTTTCCATTTATACTCAATGACCCCAACCCAGATTATCTTGGATGCAGATAACAGAAAGCAGTTAAAAATAGCTTAAGCCAGAAGGAACATGACTCATCCCAAGTCCAAAGGGTCAGCGATTTCAGGGTTGGCTAGCTCAGAGAGTCTACTGTGTCATTAAGGCCCCCACGGCCTTCCCGCCTTCCACTCTGCCAACCATTGTTCTATCACGGGAGAGGCAGTAGCTTCCCAGTGTGTGCAATAGCTGATGGGAAAAGACAGTGGGAGCTTAAACAAAATACAAACTTTAGACGTTTTCTTTGACGTTTAATAATGATACACAGTTCGAAGACACCGTGACATTTCTGTATGTGTTACAATGTGCAGTGATCATATCAGGGCAATTTGCATACTCATTACTTGAAAACAATTTCAATGTGTTGGAGTCATTCAAACTCCTCTTGGCTTGCTTTTGTTTTTATTTTTGTTTATTTATTTATTTTGAGACAGGGCCTAACTCTGTAACCCTTGCATGACTGGGACTCACTGTGTAGACCAGGTTGTCCTCATATTCTCAGAGATCCTCCTGCTTCTGCCTCCCAAGTGCATATACCACTAAACCAGGCATCTAGCAATATTTATTAAAGATTTACTTTATTTTAATTTACATATCTCTCTCTTTGTGTATGTACACATCTGTGGGGGTGCTCCCAAAAGCTAGAAGAAGGTATCAGATCCCCTGAAACTGGAGTTATGTGTGTTCATGATCCTCCCAATGTGAGATTTGGGAATTGAACTCAGGTCCTTTGCAAGAATAGTAAGCATCCTTAACTGTCGAGCCATCTCTTTGGCCCTGTGCTGGCGCTCAGTAACTACGGCTGTCAACCATAGTTACCCTACTATGGAACATTAGCGGCTGCTCCTCCTTTGAGGCTGGATTCCCTCCCACCATTTTTCTGTTTTGCGATGGAACCTCATGTATCTTAGTCTGGCTTTGAATTCATGGTGTAGCTTAGCATAACTTTCAACTCCCAACTCTCCTGCCTTGATCTCCCAGTTGCTGGGATTATACCATGTCATGATGAGCTTGGCACATTTTGAAGGGAGAAGGCAGCTTTACTAGAAGCCTCTTACCACCCATCCCTCGGCCAGCCTCACGTCCACTTTGAATCCCTACACTAGGAAGGGAAAGGAAATTCCAAGCATAGCTTGAGCAACCATCAATTCTGCCCCCGGATCAGATCAGGATGGGAGGGACCTTCACAAAGCACACAGACAACACAGTTTCTGAGCCAGAGTGGAGATCTGCTAATCACGCATCAGGAAGCGTGGATGTGGGGGAGCAGCTGTGGGACTGCTGCAAACTGCTTTGATCCCCAGGACTTTGCCACTCATGACTCCATCTTCCTTGTAAAGCCCTCAAAAGCTGGTCCAGGTGGTCAGCATCTTGGTATCTCTTTCACAGACTGGCACATGGCCAGCATTTGATAAAATGGTTAGTGAGTGGGAGGATAGCGTACGATGGCCAGTTAGTGGGGGAGATCAGAGGGAACCATCATGGAACTTTGAGAAGGTACTGCATCATTTTACATCGGCTTTCGCAGAAGATGCACAAGCCTCACATCACGGAAGGGGTATCTATGGCAGCCTGGCCCAAAGGCTAAGGCGGGTGAGGCTGGGAGCTCTAGAAGCCAGTTAGGTCTAAGGACAGCGAACCAGCAAGAGTCTTCCGAGGGCCTTGCTCAGGCTTTTCCATCCTTGCACTTCCCAGCTATTTTAAGAACTGCAATAACCTGAGCTGGGCGTTTAGCTCAGTTGGCAGAGCTGGCCTAGCATGCATGCCATCCTGGCTTTGCTCCCTGGCACCATATAAACCAGGCATGGTGGTGCACACCTGTAATACAGCATTCTGGAAACAGAGGCAAAAGGATCAGAAGTTCAAAATCATCTTTGGCTACATAGCAAGCTCAAGTTTAGTTGACCTAACCTGGGCTAGAGGAGACCGTGTATCAAAACAAAGCAAAAACCGAGAATTGGAATCACATTTATTATTAGTCAATAATCAGTATAGTTCTCCTTTTAAATGTTGGTTACTTCTTACACAATGCTACAAGTACCAGTACAGTTTAAGGACATACTCTGAGAGCTAGTATAATCATACAACTCCATGTATGTCTGTATATGCATATGATTGCATATGTGATGATGATGTCTGTGTGGGAGATAGATAGACAGACAGAAGATAGGGAGAAAGAGAGTTCACTTAGACCCCTGTGGTAAGCAGAGAGACATGATGGTAGATTTAAAATATGTTTATTAATTACTTTATGCTTCTTCAACAGAGGTAGGCTATATTCCTTCTTGAATCTGGGCCTTAGTGGTTTGCTGGCCTGTCTTAGTGGCTGTGATCAGTGGAGTAAGGAAAGATTATGCCATGCTTTCTGACATACTATCAATGACAGCGCAGCTGCCACCTGTTCTCTCGGGGTCTTGATCTTTGGAGCTCTGAGTCACCACATTAGAAATCAAAGATGGTTAAGGTTGGAGGAAGTCCGGCCTCACCATGAGTCCAGGGGCAGGTGTTCTTGCTAATAGGCTCAACCAACATTGCCACCAGCAGTCGCCAGCAAGCACCAGATACAAATGAAGATGGAGCACACAAAGGGACTAGTCCTGCAGGACGAAAGCCACAGGATTTCCATGACTTGGGGCAACAGCAGGATATCCAGAAGGAGTTCTGGTGGGAGGCCAGTGATGATGGTGGGCCAGAGGCCTCGAACCAGACCAACGACTCATCGCAATGAACACTTGCAGGTGGGGCTGATTGGACAAAAGGGTACACTGTGTGATGCACCCCAGAACAAATGAAGAGGTGTTGGAAAGCTGGAGGAATGAAGTTGTTATTTTGTTTTGTTTTTAACTAATTGTGGGGGAGTCCTTTTGGGCGGGTGGTCCAGGAGTGAGTAGTGGGTATGGAGGGACAGGAGGATGAGCGGAATTGGGGTGTATGATGTGAAATTTCCAAAGAATCAATAAAAAATTATGCTATTAAAAAACAAAACAAATGTGTCTTGAAGTTTTGGATTGGCCCATTTACACAACACAAGGGCAAACCAGTCAACTAATCAAGCAAACAAAAATTAGCATCCTTAAAATCAAATGAATTTGAGTTTAACACAAGACAAGAGTGTGGTATTTTATAATGGCAGAAGTGTCAACCACAGGAAGATCTAGGAACTGTGAATAGGTTTGGAGAATGATTACATAGCAAAATCACAATGAAAAAAGTCAATAAAACAGAACAAAAATGCATACAATAAAAATTACAGAAAATAAAAGGAGAATAAGAAAAATATTAGTGATAGAAGATTTTAGTTATTTGATATGAGACTATGAAAAGTACAGAAAAATGAGAATATTGATCACCAATGGCATAATAGATAAAATGGGTGTGGGTTGTACATCTATAATCCCAGTTACTTGGGATTATAGCAGGAATTTTGTGAGCCATCCTGGAGTACATGGTGAGATGCTGTCTCAAAATGCAGGTGCACGCGCGCGCGCACACACACACACACACACACTCACTCACACTGTACCACCAGAAAACCATTTGAGTATAGATATACAGATGTAAAAATGCTGCATCAGAGAATAAGTCTTCTTTAAAGTATTCAATAATGAGAGAAATGGGTTGAAATACTTCCTTAACTCTCAAACTGTGGCACTATTACAAGCTGAGATCCTCTGTCAGCAGGACTGGCAAAGTGCCCAGCGGGTGGAAGTATTTGCTAAGCAATACTTCCTGAGACCTGAGTATCTGCAATCCCAGAATTCCTACTGTGAGATGAAAGGGAGAGACAGGAGAACTGCTCGGAAGTGCAAAGGCCTTCTAGCCTTTGCAGCATTTCGTGTCCTGGTCAGGTTTTGTCAGCTTGATACAAACCTAGACATATTCAGAAAGAGGGAATTTTAATTGAGAAAATGTCTCCATAAAATTGGCCTATGGGCATTTTCTTGGTTAGTGATTGATGTAGAAGGGTCCAGCCACTGTGGGCAGTGCTACCGCTGGGCAGACAGTTCTGAGGTGTATGAGAAAACAGTTCGGGCAAGTCATGTGGAGCGAGTCGGTAAGCAGCACTCTTCCATGGCCTCTGTCTTCAGGTTCTTTCCTTAACTTCCAGCCCTGACTTCCCTCAGTGATGGAGTGTGCCCTAAGATATAGGCAAACACAACAAGAAAGACCATGCCTCAAAAACTCTCAAACCTTCACACACACACACACAAACGCACACACACACACACACACACACACACGTAGATACAATTTTAAAAGTTTCTAACAGCATTTCCATAAAACTAAGAAATTATTTTCCAGCAAAGCAACTAGAAAGCATGGAAGACCTGCACAGTGGTGGCACTGAGCACATGCGGGCTCCCCCCCCACACACACTGCAGCCTCTGCACCTGAAATCCCATGCGGGCTCTCCCCCCAACACACACTGCAGCCTCTGGGCCTTTGGATGGCAGTGCGGGACGAGTTGAAGGCCTATGTGATGTAGAGAAACCTGTATCAAAAAAGCCCAGAATCTATGGGAATAATCAAGTCAGTGCTCAGAAAGAAATCCAAAGACCTCAGAAAGAAATCCATATCGAGAGAGAGAAAGAGAGAGAGAAACAATAAAAGTAAATAGAATGTCTACTTGTGAAAAATGAATAAAATTCAGACAGAGAGATGGAAAAGAAAATCTGGTTAAGATACATGTTTAATTTCTTACATTATAATTTGGGAAAAGGGTAGAACTAACGAAATACAAAAATATAATTGATTTAATCAAGAGAAACATCAGGAGGTTTAACTACACAATATTTGAAGAATGAAGTTGAAGGGATCCTAGCCAGCTGCTTGCTTAATGCTTTTTATATGAATGACAATGGTTTCCTAGAAAACAGAAATTGCCCAAAGTGGTCAGAACAGAACAGAACAGAAAGGAAATCTAAACAGATCGATGAACATGAAGGAATTTGGAAATGTTATTAATAAACTGGCCCACAAGAGCCCCCAGTTCCTTAGGCCAATTCTATGAGCTGTTTTAGGGGCTTGTTATTTCAATGCAATTTAAGCTATTTCCAAACAAAGCACAAAAATGAAACCCAGTGTTACAATGCTATTAAGACCCAATGAGAGGGTTAGGGCTCAGAAACAGGGTAACTGCCTGGCATGCGTGAGGTCCTATGCTCGACCCCAGTTCAGAAGGAGAAGGAGGAAGAACTCTAGGCAGGAGCTGATGCAGAGGCCATGGAGGAGTGCTGTTACTGACTTGCTCCTCATGCCTTGCTCAGTCTGCTTCCTTATAGAACCTAGGTCCACCAGCCCAGAGATGGTGCCATCCATGATGGAATGGGCCTATCACATCAATCATCACTCAGGAAAACATCCTACAGATTTGCCTACATGTTGTATAGAGGCATTTTCTCAAAATCCCTCTTTTCAGATGACACTAGCTTGTGTCAAGTTGACAAGAAGCTAACCATCAGAAATGGAAACAAAAACATATAAAAAACACAGACCAATTGCATCTGTGAATATCAAAAATCCAGAATAAAAAGCCCCAGTAAAGTCAGAAATAAATAAAAAATATATACTATTACCATTATTATCTCCAGATGTGTTAGAAATGTGAGGTAGCGCAATTAACTCAGAGGGGAAATTAGAGGAATGAAAACCTAAAGGAGGGAGGCAGAGCTGTCATTTTTGTGGGAGGTATTGTTTACCTAAAAAACAACAACAAGGGAATCAGGCAAGTATCTATTATGAGAAGAAAGTTAACCTAAGAAACAGGCAACAGCCAACATTAGGAAATTAATAGTCTAATTATGCAGAAACAATTACCAATTAGACTATGACAGAAGAAAAACCACACAGGAAGAAAGAATAAATTATCCATAGCAGAAGGAAAGTCATGTCAGGCTATGCAGAGAAAATTTAAAAGGCAAATAAATAATTTCAACAGTGGATGGATATGTCATGTCCTTAGACAGCAGCAGTCTACAGGGCAAAGATGGCCTCTCCTGAGCTAATTGTCCATGTTTATAATGAAAAGAGCAAGATTTAGCAGGGCGATAGTCATGGTGTGGAAATAGTTAAGCGAAACTGTGGAGCCATAAAAAGAATGAGGGGTGATCCACATAGTCACTGTCTTAGTTAGGGTTCTATTGCTGTGAAGAGACACCATGACCATGGCAATTCTTATAAAGGAAAACGTTTAATTGTGGCTGGTTTATAGGTCAGTGGTTTAGTCCATTATTATCATGGCAGGGAGCATGGCAGCATGCAGGCAGACGTGGTGCTGGAGAGGTAGTTGAGAGTTGTACATCTGTGTGTAGGTGTCAGGAAGAGACTGCCACATTGGGCATGGCTTAAGCATCTGAGACCTCAAAGCCCACTCACAGTGACGACTTCCTCCAACAAGGCCACACCTCCTAATAGTGCCACTCCCTATGGGGGCCACTTTTATTCCAACCAGCACAGTGTCTTCATACTGGTGTCTTAGCCACAGAGCAACATAAAAGGAGGCATGACATGGAATAGGGGCACAGAACCCCACTTCTGGGAAGAATGGTGATCAGACAGCCAAAGGGGGAGGACAAATTTCCTTTTCCCAGTTTTAGGATTATATGTATGTGCAACCACATTCAGTCAAGAAGGAATATATGTGTGTTTGTGTAAATATATGTGTGCACATATATATACATGCATACATATGCATACATGTATATGTGAACATATATGAGAACATATGTATGTGAACATATATCATATATTCTAATATATCCACACATATGTGTATGCATGTATATTTACATATATACACACATACTTATATACATATACACATATACATGTGTACATATACATTCATGTATATGTGAATATATAAGAGAATATATTCTCATATATATCCACATATTGTGTATGTATATATTCACATATATACTTACATATATGTACTTATGTGTGTGCATTTTTATGAATATATATTCATATATATTCATATATATATTCTTACTATGTAGTCCTGACAGGCCTGGAACTTGCTAGATGGACCGGGTTGGCCTCGAACTCACAGAGATCCTCCTTTCTCTGCCTCCTGAGTGCTGGGATTAAAGCATGTGCCACCACTTCTTCCGGGAACGGGTGGTGTTTTTTATGCCTAGCACTGTCAATGCCTGGCTGGAGGCAGGCTACCCCAGGGGCAACCTCAGTGTGGAAGACAAATCCGTGTGGATTCTGAATGCAGAGCAGAAGATGCATTCCTATGGATGGTGAGTGAGCAGGGGCCTCAGGCTGGATTCCCTCCACTGCACTGTTTAGGGCAGGGCTGCCACAGCAGGGGCTGCTCTCAGTCCCCTTCCCTGACACTGGCGCATGCCACACCTGGGTGACACTTACCTGGACTTTGCGGTTACAGTGAGTGTAACTTTTCTGTTCACAGCAGCTTCTCCATCTGTTCATCCTTGCAGCCATCAGTCCTTACGAAATGCTGTGCGCTGAGCCACATGCTGCACACACAAAGGGAGCCGCACAGATGTGGGCCCAGGAGGATGGGCCTGTCTCCTGAGCAGACAGACGTAATCAAATGACTACTAGCAGGCAGCCCATTTTGAACGCTCTAGAGATAAAGTGTATATATCCACCATGCATCGACCAGTCTGTGAGGTTGGGGACGCCCTAAAAGAAGTGAAATGCTCAAAATAAATATGGACAAAACAAGCATTCACCCCAGAAAGGTGACAAAGTCTTTGTCACCCTGGGGGCTGGGGCTAAGTTCACCCAGCCATTTCCCTTGTCTTTTGAAAATTTGATTCCCCTATCAAGACACAGTGAGCCACCGTCCCGTCGCCATGTCACATTTTAAGGCTCTCACGTAAGTCATGAAATGGCATTCGGAAGCTTTGTAGCCGTTTGCTTCGATCCTGGGGTCACTGCAGCTGGCGAAAATGACTGATGGCTTCCCTCTAATTTGCTCATCTCATTTGCCAGCCTTGGCATTTTCTTGTGGCCGCACACAAGTCTTTGAACTCCAGAAAAGCAGAACATTCTTTGTCCCATTTTTTTTATTAGTAAAGCTGTTTCTAGTCCTAAGTGACTGGCTTTCTCAGAAGTGAGCCAGTGGGTGCCTCATGTGTGTGGGGTTGGGGCCTGGCACTCCTGTTTATTTGATTACGCTAACATGGTTTGAATTCCATTCCTTCCAACAATTGCTGGCCCTTACTGACTGGCAGCCATCTGCTGTGCTTTAGAGGAACTATGGAGGATGCTTGCGGGGAGTTTAAGGATCTAGAGAAGGCTGGGGTGATGCTAGGAGGTTGAGCAAGCGTTTGGCACGCACGAAAGACAGGCTTGTACGCAGGCACTGAAACCCGGGCTTCCTAGAGCGGCGGAGCACTGAGGGGCCTGAGGAACCTGCCCCAGAGGGCTTGGCTTATGAAGGAGGTGAGGTGGAAGACTTGAGGACTGACTAGGACGGCAGGAAATGAACAGGTGGTAGAAGCCGTGGAGACACAGAACACGGCTGGTTCATAGAGATTCATGGAACAACTCTGGCGGGAGGTGAAACGGATCTGCTGGATTCGTGTCCCGGCAGTTCAGACACCACCCTAAGGTTTCATTCTATAGATTTCAGGGAATTGGTGTTGGTTTTAAGTAGGTTTTTTGTTCCTTTTTTCAATGTTGGGGGAAAATCTGAATTCCTGAACATTGACTTCCAAGGGAAAGAACCTGAAGAGTGGGCGTGTCCTCTCACATTGTAGTACGTCTGGGATAAAACACGGAACTGTGGCCGTGGAGGGCTTGAGGGCGACAGCCGTGCAGTCAAATCCACTATTCACCCGTTTTTATCTACCTCCCGTCTACAGCTCTCTGAGGCGTCGGTGCCGCGGGATGATTTCCTCTGACACATGTTATTATGGTCACTGAAACATGGGCCTTCCTGATCTCAGAAATGACCAGCTCTACCTTGTTCCTAGGCAGGGCTGAAAGTGAGGCGGTCTCTGCTCCCCTGCCAGTGGTTGTCCTGAGGCCACGTTGTAGGGCTACGGCTCACCTCACTGGCCTTGCGCTACCCGGTGGGGAAGACTGCATTGTCTGGGTCAGGAGAGACTGTTGCCCTGAGGGACAGGCCAGTTTTTATCTCTCAGAAGCACAGCCAGTGAGTCCAGGTGTGACAGGAGTGACCAAACTGATGGGACAGGAAGTAAGAGGGTTCCCAAGAAGACTCCCCACTACAGACCAGAGGACCACTTGTTTAGGAGATTGCTGTTTTCATCACAGTCCCACCAGAATGCCCTAGGCTGGGGTGGGACATGGCTGGCCAGCAGAGAGCCTTCTCTCACTTCCTGGGTCTCTTTTCCTCACTCCCTTGGTTTTCAGTTTTTGGAGGAATATAAATTTGGAGCAGGCTGGTCACCAGCTACCTGTGATCCCGGAATCCATGTTGGAACACTTAGCCCAGTGTGCATCTGCTTTGTCCCAAAGCCTGGATGACACGCTGAACCTGGTGGGGTGGGGGTTGGGAGGGCAGAGATCTAACTGGAGCCCTACTTGTTGGCCAAAAGGCATACATTGAAACAGACCAGGCCGCCCTGCCCTTTGCTAGCATCCTTTACAGGTGAAAGACTTGAGATCTGCCCAGCACTGGTTCCTTTATTGCTGAGTTGGTTTTTATAAACCCCGAGGAAGCATTCCGTGAGCTTTTCAGTCAAGCACACTCGTGAGGCATTTCCATGCACACTAATGATTTAATCTCCCTTTGGCTCCACTAACAAAACTGGACAAAAAAAAAAGTTTCTTTTGTTCTAACTAACATTGCATGGGGCCAGACATGCAATGGTATCAACTTAAAAACCCACTGGGCAAGTTTGCCCCAAAGGGCTAGGATGTTAGCGCCCACCTATCCTCCTTTCCCAGGGCCAGCAAAAGCAGAGGTGGCTGCCTTTTCTTCAGCTCAGTTTTCCTTTGGCTACGCGGTCTAAAACCCTCTGCAGTAGAGGGAGGAGGATTCCTTCACGTGTACCGATGAATGTGTATGCACACTCTTGCCTCTGCATCTGTCTGAATCTTGTTGAGTAGCTGCTGTGGGTGCCGGGGGAGGGCAGGGCCTTATTTAGGAGAGAATGCCCCTTTGCAAATTCTGGGGGAATGTGTTGGCAAGGAAGGGATACAAGACCAAACAGGGGACAAACGCTTGCCCCAGCATGAATGACTTTTTACAAACAAGAGTATTTGCAGGGACTCTCTTTTTATTTATAATGAGAAACACTCTGCTCTTTAGCAGTTCTGCAAGAGAGACCCCAGGGCAGCATGTAGGGAACAGGTGCAACCCCAGTCCCAGGTGATGTTTCCTTTGTTCTAACTCAGTGTGCCCCCACTCCCGCTTGTAAGCAGGACACTAAGGGGAGGAAACATTTAATATTAGGAAACACTAAAGAAGTAAATGTCACCTACGGCCCCTCAGAGGGATGTGATCCAGGAATCAGGAACGGTGAAGGGTGACTGCCACCTATGGGCCAGGTTCCAGGGAAATCCGCACATGGGTGCTAGGAGCCGAGGAAGGCCTTCCAGGAATGGTTGGTTAGTCTTTCTGCCCATAGAAAAAAGCAAGCAAACAAACAAAGAAAGCAAAAACCTCAGGATTCATGACAAGCAAACATTTTCTTCCCGATTTGCAGAAGTAGCTTTCCTGAAAGCATTGCCATCTTTTAAGCTAAGAACTGTGCACACCACTGGACCCACCGTCCGAATTCAACCAACAGATGTGGCCTGGGGTCCAGCTCAGTGGGTAGGGCACTTGCCTGGCTGCTCAAAACCTTGAGTTTAATCCCCAGGACAAAAAAAAAAAAAAAAAAAACAAACGAGCGTAATCGAGCAGATGTTCTCGGCTGTTGGCTGTGAGGTGCCACCATGGACCGTGGTCCAGCCCAGCACCTAGAATTTTATGGCTACTTGTAGAAATGAATCAGTGTAATGAATCAGAGACAAGCATCCTCTCGCAGTGCCATCCCGATAGGAAAGCAGCAGGAGAACTAACGACCAGGCAGATAACAAACCCATGACTCTAGAATGTTAGGGTGTGAGGGCGGTGGAAAATGGAAAGGGGGAGGGGTGGGGCGGTTGGACTGACAGATGGAAGTGGCGAGGAGCCTCACACACAGCAGAGCCAATGAGCTGGGAAGTCAACTGTGCAATGACACCGGCTCTGCTCCCCAAGTGAAAATGAAAAGTCAGAGGGTTTGAGCTTGGGTATGGGGTAGACGGAGGGCTATTATGTTACAGTAGGTCCAATGAGGCCATAGCACTGCCCTTTGTTATTTGAGATCAGTGTGTTCATGTACAGCACACGCCATCATTCCCACTGTCTTCCATTGTGAAATCAGATCTGCCTCCACAATATCTACACGACATGGCATTTTGAATGGTTAAGCAGCCCGACTCTTGTTGCAGGGAAGGGAAGATCCTAGTATTTGGATTAGGGAGTGGTTCTAGTGTTTCTTCATATGTAAGAGTCTGTGCAAATGGGTACATGAGTTCACCTGTATATGTGCATATTATGTGTGTTGGGAAAATTTGGGGAGGATGCTGGGTCTGTTCCTCTAAGCCAAAGGATTTAGAGGCCATGGCCAGCATCACAGAACATAGAAAAAGGCTCACGCAATGCAGGGAAACAGCATCACAGACTCATACAGAGGACCAGACACTGATCAGAGCACCAATACCAGGCAGAGCTCAGCTCTAGAGCCTTCTATAGAAGACAGCAGGTAAAACTTAGTGTACCAGGCTTATGGTTCTGGTGAGCACCGAGAGAAACCCATGTTTCCTCTGGAAGAAGAGAGGGGCTTATCTGGTACAAGTCAGACTAGGCATCCTGCAGAAGAAGACAGGAGCTGGCCATGCCCAGAGCCCTCCCCAGAGCCATGCCCAGAGCCCTCCCCAGAGCCCTCCCCAGAGCCATCACCCATTGCTTAGGAAAGAGACTAACAGGCAACACCAGAAACCTCTGGAAGTCCTTCAGAGTTTTTGTACAAAAATTGTGCCCAGTTCTCATGTGGGCCTCAGTTATTCCCAAGTGTGGCTGGGGTGCAGCTCAGAGAAAAAGCGCTCCCCAAGGCTCTTAGTTCAATCACACCTACAATAAATAAGGACGCAAGTAAGCGTTTATTCCGCATAAGTTCAAGGAGCTCTCTGGGCGATGTAATGTTAGGACAGCTGGATTAAAGGCCTCACTCCTTTTCATGGATGTGCACCGTAACCAGGAAGACTTGGTCTCTTTACTGTGTACTGATAGTAACATGTACGCTTGTCTCATGAACTTTAAACTTTATATAAATTGTCTTTTACTTTGTTCTCATGTTAGTTTGCTATGCACATTGAATATACCCATATGGGTGACATGGATCCGGCTCACTTGTTTTTAATGATTATACAGGGTTGAACTACGTGAATAACCCACACTGTATCTCCTCCTTTCACGCCTGTGGGTCAAGTGACTTGCTTTGGTCTTGAGCTCTTACAGAGTTCTAAAAAGAACATTCTCTTCAGTGTCCATGGCTTTGGAATTGTTGGTCAGCCGTGAACTTCCACCCGTGTCCCTGTTCCTCTCCATTGCCATCAACTGTTGGTGTAGTCTCACTTTTTCCTTCCTATTGTATCTGCAAAGGGCAGAAGAGGCATCAGACCCCCTAGAACTGGAGCTACAGAGAGTTGTGAGTCACCTTGCGGGTGTTGGGAATCAAACCCATGTCTTCTGCAAGAACAAAAAAGCACTCTTAACTGTTGAGCCATCTCTCCAGCTCCTTAGCCAGGACCCAGGACCACCTGAGCAGGGATGCAAGGACCAACATGGGCTGGCCCTCTCATTTCAATCATTAATCAAGAACCTGCCCCACAGACTTGCCCCCAGGCCAATCTGATGGAGGCTTTTTCTCAACCGAGGCCTCCTCTTCCCAGGTGGCTCTAGTTTGTGTCCATTCGACAAAACCTACTAGCACAGTGACACATGAATCTGATTTTCTATCTTTAGAAATATGCTTAGTCCAGGGGACTATGGGTGTGGCTTACTCGTTTAACACTTGCCTGGCAAGCTAGAGGTCTTGACTTCCATCCCCAGACCCAGAAAATGTAAGTGAAGAAAAATACTATTTGTCAAATCCCCAGTGCCATTGGTTGAAAAGCCCTCTGTTCTCTGATGACTGGAAATGCTGCCTGCCACATTCCAAGCTCTGATTTCTAAGTGAGCATTTCCACATTCTTTTCAGAAAATGCCCCATGATTCTGTTCACCCAGATCTGCCATCAGAGCAGGTCTATGGCTGTAACTTCGCTGTAACTTCTGATCTCTGTCAGGGTGAATTCTTTGCTGTGTATCCTTGCAGAATTGCTTTGGCTGCTCCGGGACCTATTGTTCTTCTGAATGAATTTTCCGATCTTCTTATTAAAGTCGGTGGAAAGATTCCTCAGAGATTTTGACTGAAATGTATTAAAGTTGTAGTGGACACTTAGGAAAACGGGCTTTCTTACTCAATTCTTCGCGTGAACAGAATGCATCTCTCCATTTATGTAGGTTTTCTTTACATCTTTCAGAGGAGTCTAGGAGCTTTCTCCATGTCCCATCTCCTGTTAGATTTTTATTATGATGGTCTTTATGGTTTTTTAAAAAAGAGTGTTGTAAATGTCACAGCTTTTAAACCTCGCCCTCACTCTCAAGCAGTTATTCTTCTGTGTTCAGAGTTCAAGACTTACAGCCGCGCTCCTGTAGGGCTCTATTCACCTTGAAGAAGCAGAAGCGGAGGGTTGTTTTCTTGACCTGACTCTAAAACATCTTTCATTGTGAGATGCTAAGAGCGTCTCATTTAAAGTCACAAGTATGTCAAGGGAAAAGATTTGAATGTAATTTTATTCTAATTTCCAATAGCAGACAGAAAAGGCAATAAAAACAGCATATAGCTTGGGTTACTTAAGCTAAACTGGTCTTTTAATTTAAGTCTGAGTCTCGGGCTTTTATTTAGTCTGTCTACTGCGATTTGGGTTCTGTGATGGGTTTATTCTTTCATCTGATTTTGTGCTTTCTATTAAATCTTTTTCCTTTTCTGACTTCTGTGAATTTATTCACTAATTGTATTTGTGTTTTGTACTTGTTTTTTTTTAATTTGCTAAGCTTACTGTTCAACAATCTTGTAGTTAAATAATATCCGTATTTTTCATGCAAACAGAATAAGGCACTTAGAATGATTCGTCTCTAACCACCCTTTCCTGCACATATAGCTGTTTCTAGGGTTTCTGTTCCCTGTGGCATGACCTCTGTTAATGACATGGTTTCTGTTTCAGGCACCAACGCTTATTCAGATTTGCCTGTATGTTCAGTATTTTAATTCTCCATTGCTTTAAAAGATCTTTATCAGAGCTGGAGTGATGGCTTAGCAGTTAGGAGTTGTGGAGGTTTGAAAGAAAGTGGCCTCTATAGGTCCTATTAGAAAGTGTGGCTGTGGCATTGTTGGAGGAAGTGCATCATTGTGGGGGCGGGCTTTGAGGTCTCCTGTACTCAAGCTATGCCAGGTGTCACAGTTCACTTCCTGTTGCCTGAGGATCAGATGTAGAACTCTCAGCTCCTTCTCCAGCACCATATCTGACTGAACGCTGCCATGTCCTGCCATGATGATAATGGACTAAACCTCTGAAATTGAAAGCCACCCCAACTAAATGTTTCCCTTTATAAGAGTTGCCATGGTCATGATGTCTCTTTACAGCAAGAGAAATCCTAACTCAGTCAGGCATGTTTGCCGACTTCACAGAGGATGGAAGTTTGAGTTTCAGTACCTGCTCCAGGCCCATTACAATCACCTGTAACTCCAGCTTCAGGGGATCTGATGCCCTCTTCTGGCCCCCATGGGCACTCGTGTGTGAGCACACCCATACACACATGCAAACACGAAGTAAATAAAAAAAATCTTTTAAAAATGATTGCAGCATCTTTATTGAGTTATAATTTGCATATAGTTTATCCATCTACACATGCAATTCAGTGGTGTTTAGTATGGTCAGAGTTGTGTCTCAATCTATAAAATCAACTTGAGAATATATTCATGAGCCCTAAAGGAACCCATACTTAGAAGACACATCACATCTTCTCAAGCTCCCCTACCAAAGACAGCCACTGAGTTTGCTTTCAGTTCTGACAGATTTATCTGGTTATTTCAGAGAAGAGAATCATACCAATAGGGTGTGGTGGCACAAACCTTTAATCTCAGC
This sequence comes from Ondatra zibethicus, assembly GCA_004026605.1. Classification (NCBI taxonomy): domain Eukaryota; kingdom Metazoa; phylum Chordata; class Mammalia; order Rodentia; family Cricetidae; genus Ondatra; species Ondatra zibethicus. The sequence goes on from PVIU01006581.1 coordinate 18,476, forward strand.
ATTTGAGAAGCAAGCAATCACTGAGTTTGTGGCCACTCTTGTCTGCAAAGTGAGTTTCAGGCCAGCCAGAGTTACATAGTGAGACTCTGTGTCAAACAAACCAAAACAACCCCTTCCCAAAACCAAATAAAACAACAACAACAAAAAACCAATAACAAAAAACCCTCCTCAGAAAACAAACCAACAAAAGAAAAGCAAAACACAAAAAGAAAAGAAATAGAATCATACAACAGAGGGATTTTGTGTGTGCTTGTGCGTCTGTGTAATTGACTCTTTCATTTAGCACGTTTTCAGAAGTCATCTATATTGCAGCAAGTCTTAATTATTTTCTCATTGCAGTGATAAAATGCCCCAAGTAAAGCAACATAATGAGGAAAGAGTTAATTTTTATTTGCAGTTCCAGAGGTTCACAGCCCATCGTATAGAGGGGACCACAGACAAGGAAGGCGTGGCGGCAAAAGCAGGAGTCTGGTTGATCACATGATCCCAGTGACCAACTTCCCAGTGAGGTGTCACCTCCCAAAGGTTTCTTAACCTTCCGAAAACAGCATCACCAGCTGAGGACCAAGTATGTAAACAGGTGAGTGTATGGGGACATTTCAAGTTCAAAGCACAATATAGCATGTATTCTACGTCATTCCTTCTAATATTGAATGGTACTTACTATATGCACTTACTATATTTTATATCCATTTATCAGCTCATAATATTTGAGGTATTTCTACTTTTTAGCTGTGATGAGTAATACGATCATGAACATTAACTGGCGGGTTTTGTGGACACGTGTATTTCACTGCTTGGGGAATATATACAGGAGAGGAGTTATTCATTCAAATGGCAACTCTCAGCTTAGCCTTTTGCGGAACTGACAGATTGGTTTTGACACAACACATTCTTTTTTATTGCAGTCTTTCTAAGTGCATGTGAAATGATATCACATTGTGGTTTTGGTTTCCATTTCCCTAACGACTAAAAATATAGAGCATATTGCAGGGCTCCAGTAGCCGTTTGTGTATTTTATTTAGAGATAAAGTGCTCCCTCTTCCCTCCTCACCTTCCCTCTGCTCCTCTCTCCTCCTCTTCTCTTCCCTTCCTCCTTTCCCTTCCCTCTTCCTTCCTTAAAGACAGACTCTCACTATGTAGCCCTGACTGGCCTGGAACTTACTCTGTAGACCAGGTTGGCCTCAAACTCAACAAAGAGCCACCTGCCTCTGCCTCCCGAGTGTTGGGGTTAGAGTGTCCCCCTTTGCTTGTTTATAAACTGGACCCCTTGTCTCTTTCATATTGCGTTGTGAGAAGTTTCTTTTGCTGTTGCTGCTTGTTGGTTGGTGGGGGTGGGGGCTGATTTGGAGGTAATGGAGAGGGAGGACACAGGGCCTTGTGACATTCAATAAAGCACTCTTGGTATTATTTATAAAGTAATAAAAATTATTAGTTAAAAAAAGGAAATCACTCTACTGCTGAGCTCTACCCAGCCTTAAGAGTGAGTAGCTCTTTCCAAGTTTAATCTGTGGGACTGGAGGCATGGCTGAGTGAGAAAGCAAGTGCTACATGTATGAACATGAAGATCTGTGTTCAGGCTTCCAGAGCCGTGTTCATCTGGACACAGTAGCACAGGGCTGTACTCTCAGGGCTCCTGCAGGGAGATGGGAGGTGGAGCTAGCTAGCCTGACTCACACATTGGTGAACAAGAGACCTCAAACAAGGAAGACGAGCAACAGCACCTCAGGCTGGTCTGGTTTCCCCATGTGCAAGACGGCACACTCAAACTCGCACTTACACATGGACACACTCACCCATAAATACACATGCACTTGCACAAAGACTTCTTAAAATGGGAATAGAAAAGCCCCTTTGTCCCAGTCTGAAACTTTTTTTTAGAAATTTTCCTTTACTGTACATGCATTCTTGCATCTGTTCTGACACTATACATCTCCAATTAAACCTTTTCAAGTAGAGAATAGCCCTTGGCGGATGGGATTTTTTTATGTCAATCTTCATTACGATTGGATTTATCCAAAGGGCCGATCTCTTAAAATAGTGGTTGGGAAAGACCATGTTTCTTGCTATCATTTTCTGTCCCCCTTTTACTTTAAATTTGACAGGCCATTGCCTCTCACCGTCTCGTGTGCAAAACTTCCGGTATTGAGTAGGTGGCATTATTTTTGAAGGTTGTAGGAAGTTTAGGAGGTGGGGCCTACCCAGAGGAAGTAGGTCACAATGGGGCATGTTCTTGGGGGCTATAGGTTGTCCTGGCCTCTTCCTGTACTCCTTCTGTTTCCTGTCCACCATGAGATAAACAATCCCTTCTGCCCCATATGCTCTCAAGCAGAGGGCCACACCATCATGGACTGAACCTCTGAGACATAAGGAAACAAACGGAATCTCTCCTGGGTTGATTTTTTCCCATTGTGTAGAGAACAAGCCTGCTAGCATTTCTATGACAAAACAAAGATGTGACGTGCATAAATTGCCTCTTGCAAAGCCTGGAAAGACACACTGGGTGATCATAGAAGACCACGTAAGATCAGCAATCAGAACTTATTCTTGCTTGGGTGCCATCACGTGGGCCTCCCCATGAAGTGTCTGCTATCCTCTCACGAGTGAGGTCTCACTAGAGCCCTTACACTGTGGTTTGACCTCCCTAGAACCCACCGATTAATAATTCATTCAGTTTATGGGAGGGAGTCATTGCTTGTGGTAATGTCTGTGGTAAGTTATATTTCACGCCTTTTCTTCTACCTCATTCCCTGTGGCCAGTTATTGAAGGCCCTGTATAAAACATTCTGGGGTTCCTTTTTGTACTTCCTTGTAACATAAAGTTGATCTGGAAGGCACACACTGCAGACCAGTGGATCTCACTCAACCTTACTAATCCGACGACCCCACAATACAGTTCCTCATGTTGTGGTGATCCCCAGGCATAAAATTATTTTCATTGTTGCTTCATAACTGTAATTTTGCTACTATTAAGAATTGTAGCTAGCCTGGTCTACAAGAGTTAGTTTCAGGACAGGCTCCAAGGCTACAGAGAAACCCTGTCTCGTAAAACAAAACCAAACAAAAAAATTGTAATATAAAGCCGGTGGTGGCAGCCCACACCCTTAAAGCTTGAGGCCAGCCTGATCCACAAAGTGAGTTCCAGGTCAGCCAGGGCTACACAGAGAGAACGGTAATATAAATATCCGATAAGCAGATGGTCTTAGGCAACCCCTGGGAAAGGGTTGTTTGACCCGTCCCCCAAGGCTTGTGACCCCTAGGTTGTGAACCACTGCTGTATAAGGGCCTTGAGGACCCCGAAAAGAGAAATGCTTAGAAAACTGATTCAATCAAAATGGGACTGTTATAAACATAGGTTCCCTGCAATTTTTCAAGCCAATGTATTTAATTCTGTCTGGCAGAATCCTCTAAATTGAATCTCTATTAGATGGATGAGCACCTTGGAAGGCCGTGATTCACTGTAGCAGGAATTACCCTGCAGTCAGGGTCTCCACAAGGTCTAGATCCTACTGTGGGCACAGTGTCAAATTCTGCCCTCACTAGGCTGTCTTTGTGGATTCTTTCCCTTGCATTCACGATGGGAATTGGGAGTTTTCTATAAGCACATTTTAGTGACTAATGCCCATGTATGTGTAGTGCATTCAGATCTTTTCCTCAGAGGGCTGTGAGTAGATCCCATCTTTATAAAGCAACAGAGCACAGAGAATGTTTGAGCCACGTACAGAATGGTGACTCCATTGTTTGTAGACATGAGTAACAATCACAGTACACGTTTGTCTCATAGCCCCTTTATCCGGATGACATGCTAAGCCTGTATTAATGCATGCTTATACATTCCTGTATATGTTAAATTTACTCTTTACAATAAGTGCTATTGGCCTTCTGAACAAGGACAACAAAGCGAAGCTGTTGAACACCCTTCTTAGAGGTCTGCAGCCGGGGGACAGGACAGTTTGAGACGCCAGGCAGCTATGCTTGCCTTAATAACTCCATCAACAACAATTTTGTCTAGCAGTCCTTCCCTCTTTCTAGACATTTTCTGAGTACTTTGGAGATAAGAGGGGAAAGAGGGGTGTGTTAGCTTGTTGGTACTATAAGAGAATGCTGGAGACGGTCTACTTAGAAAGAGATAAGGTTCATCTGGGCTCACCATTTGGAAGCCTCAGCTCCTGACTGACTGGCTCCTGTCCTTTGAGCCGTTGGGGAGACAGTATATCATGGCAAGGGACACGTGGTAAGAGCAAAAAGTCATTCTTCCACAACAGGAATGCAGAGGGAGAGATGAAGAGACGATATATAGTCCCCTTTAAGGGCATGCCCCTAGTGACCTAAAACCACCTAGTAGGTGCCATCACCACACAACAGTCGCCACGCCTTTAATGTATGACTCTTTGGGGGACATGCAGCTACAAGAAGAAAGGATTTCTTTGTGTGAAATCCTGCATTCAAGGTCAGGAAACAGGTTCTGTTGATGTCAGACAATGGAGACCAACACGAGAGTGGTCACAGCGAACCACATTTCAGGGAGCTCATAATGGACCATTTTCATGCCTCCAGGCTCTCGCTCACATGCCTGCCCTCTAGGCTCACCTTCCTATGCTGGAGACAGCTTACTTTGTGCCTTCTCTGTGTTCTCTGTCACCTTGCCAGCCCTTGTTTCACTTGGCCACATTTCCCCAAAGGGTATTCAGCATAATGCATGTAAAAAATATTTAAATGTTTGTGTTTATGCCCGTGAGTGTTTGCCACTTGGGGATGAGTGCCCTTGAAGTCCAGAAGAGGGTGTTCCTTCTGCCAGAACTGGAGTTACAGGCAGCAATAAGCCACCCAGTGTAGGTGCTGGGCATCAAACTTGGGCCTCTAGAGGAGTAGCAAGTGCTCTTAACCACTGAGCAATCTCTGCAGACTAGCATAGTTTGTTTTAACCATTTACGTAATGGGATTCCACTTCCTAAGGTGAGGAAGGTACAGACAGAGCATTAAACCAGATCTATTTAGATACAAGATAAGTCATATATATATATATATATATTATATATATATATATATATATATATATATATATATATATATATCTTGAGGGATCATCTGGAAAGCCTGAACTTTAAATAAACATTCTAGAAAGATCCCCTTCCCCCCAAGGCTAGGTGTGTATCCCCAGGACTCAGGAAGCTGAGGCAGAAGGACCAATGGAAGTTTAGGGTCAGCTTGGGCTACTTTAAGATAGCTAGGTACTATCTCCAAGGAAGATCAAGAAAACTCTCCTTGCTTTTCATATGGTGACTATAAAATAAAAAAAACTCCAGGCTAATAGTCTATGTAGAAACATTTCAGTTCACAAAGCTAGCACAGCCCCTGGGTCTTGGCTCTTCTCCCTTCACCCACAACCCATGACCTTTTCCAGGTGGCTCACTACTATACAGGGCATTTGTCTTTAAGGTTAGGTTGACTGGCCACGTGTGGTAACCAGCTTGATCTAGATAGCAAGTTCCAGGACGGTCAAGGCCACATAGTGAGATCCTAACTCAGAAAGGAAAGAAAGAACAACTGATCTTCCCAAAGTGACATCCTTTTCTTGTTGCTATTCAAAAACCAAAGGAAGGGACTGGAGAGATGGCTCAGCAGCTATGAGTGATTGTTGTTCTTCAAAGAGGACCCGAGTTCGATTCCCAGCATCCACACAGCATCTCACAACTGTCTGTGACTCCAGTTCCAGTGAACCTAATGCCCTCTTCTGGTCCCCATGAAAACTAAGCATGCACACAGTACATCGACATACCCATGGGGGGGGTACCAAAACAGTCATTACACACTCACAAAAGGAAGCATTTTATGTAAATTTATTCTACAGAGCTTTCAAAGATTCTAACTCAATAACATTTTGCAATATATGCACATAATTAAAGGATAAAAGAGCATAACATCCATTTGTCAAAGCTCATCAAATAATCCTTGTGCTTAAATGGAAACAGAAAACTAGTTATGATATTATGAACAAGTTCATCTCACATCCCTGTCTTCTTGTGACCCCAGTTTTCCCTCAGGATCAGCTCAGCTACAGCTTTTGTGAGGGTGGAGAGTGGGGTAGGATGAATCCTTCTAGAAATATCACCTGCACACATGTGTCTGTCCTGAAAGACACATGGCAGCATGTGGGACACTGTTTGCTCATTTGATTTTCTAACTTTGAGTGGATGTGTAAATGGCTGGTATCTATGTGTGTATGTGTCCATGTGTGTGCATGTTCATGTGTATGCAGGTGTCTTCCTCTACTGAGTTCTATCTTGATTTTTGAAAAACCATCTCTCACCAGCCCTGGAATCACCAACTGGGCAAATCTAGCTTGTCACCCAGCAAGCTGCCTGCCCAGCTCCCCAGCTTTAGAATTACAGGTGTGCACCGTCCCACCGAGCATCTTCATGGGTGATGGAGATCTGAATTCAGGTCCTCATGCTTGTTTGGCAAGTGTCCTCAGCCAATCATCTATCTGTAGATGAAGATTGTGCATTTGTTTCCCGGCTGCCTAGACCCAAATAATCACACAAAACTATGTTAATTACAACACTGTTTGGCCAAAGGCTTAGGTGTGTTTCTAGCTAGCTCTTATATCTTAAATTAACCCATTTCTATTATTCTATGTATCACCATGAGGTTGTGGCTTACCAGTAAGGTTCTGGCGTCTTTCTCCTTTGGCAGCTACATGGTGTCTCCCTGACTCCACTTCTTTCTTCCTCTATCTCTGCTTGGATTTCCTGCCTGGCTTTACTCTGCTAAGCCATTGGCCAAAACAGCTTCTTTATTAACCGATGGTAATAAACATATTCACAGCATACAGAGGGGAGTCCCACATCATTTATCCTTAATTAAAAACAAATTATTGTGTGTGTGTGTGTGTGCACATGCACGTGCCATGGCACAAGAGTGGAGGTCAGAGGATAACTTTTAGGAGTCAGATCTCACCTTCTACATATAGGTCACAGGGATCAAACTCACGTGGTCAGCCTTGGTGGGCAGGTGCTTTGCCTATCGAGTCATCTCACGGGTCCCTCATCTTCTGATACACTTAGGAGACATTTCCAGGTCAGTATGTCCAATGTTGTCTCCTTCTTTGGACAGACAGTATGGTTTTCCCCCAATAAACATAGTATGATGCATATATAGCTGATTGTGTGTGTGTGTAGGTAGGTAGCATGTGTGTGCCGCATGTGTGTGACTGTCCAAGGACAGCTTTTGGGAGTCAGTTCTCATTGACTCCTCCTTGTTCAGGCAGGGTCTATCTGTGAGTCTGGAAAAGAGTCTGCATTAGCTACAGGGTGACAGCTTGGGTCAGACAGATCAGACCCCCAAGTATCAGGAAACCATGTCACAGGGAATAGTTTCACTTTTGCTAAAACTGGCTGAGCTTTGAACTTCATTCAGAAGGTGTCTTAGTTACTGTTCTATTGCTATGAAGACATACCAAGACCAAGGCAACTCTTATAAAAGAAAGCATTAAACTGGGGACTTAACAGTTTCAGAGGCTTAGTCCACTATCATCATGGTGGGGAACATGGCAGCATGCAGACAGGTACTGCAGTAGCTGAGGGCCTTCTATTATGACCCTCAGGCAGCAGGCAGAGAGAGGGACTAGTCCACAAGGTGAGCTTTTGAAACCTCAAATCCACAAGGCACATTTCCAATAACAAGAACACACTCCCAACAACAAAGTTACACCTCCAACAACAAGGCCACACCTCCTCCTACAAGGCCACACCTCTTAATCCTTCCCAAACAGTCCACTAACCAAGAACTAAATATTCAAACATAGGAGCCTATGGGAGCTATTTTCATTCAAACCACCACAGAAGGAGTGTGTGTGTGTGTGTGTGTGTGTGTGTGTGTGTGTAGAATTCCCATCAGGCTTTCTCTTAGAGCTCTGACGGATGTCAACAAGGTCTTTCTGGCATTGAAGCCAGGGGTTCTCTCTATGTCCCTCTCTGGCACCGTGTATACTTTCAAGTTGCACTCCTGGCTAAGGTTCTCCTACTTTCCTTTGCACCTTGATTGCAGTAGCTAACCCAGCCTTGTATCTTTGGCCGGTTACGAGTGTAGGTAGCTCTCCAGTGCTTTTACATTCACGTAATTAAAATCCTAGCATGAAGTGATTCCAGCGGGTTACACCAGCCTGCTTACCTTCCTCATCACTTTTCTCTTACAGCCCCTTCCTGCCTAGAGTTCTTAGTGCAAACAGTGGCATCTTAGTAGACAGTTTAGCTAGTACTTTAAAAAATATAACATAAATGTTTGATGCCCAGCACCATGTAATTAAACTCAGCTTGACATGCCACATTTCATAGCCCCAAAGATGTAGCGAACGTTCCCTCAAAATGAACAAGAATGACTGAAGTTTCCAGAGGTTTACTATTCATTTTCTATTTGTTTTTACCTCTGAGCTGGAATTATTCTATCAGTTAGCCACTGAGTTTGACTGTATACTCTTTTTGCTGACTGGGAGGTAGCAAAGAACATGCAATATTTTTTCTCTGAATGCCTAAGCCATAGCATGGCTAATACCACGCATGCCATTGCCCAGGCACGTAGTTCCTGCTACACATTGCCACATCTCTTATAAGTCTCTCTGAGTGACAGTAAATCCGCTGGACTCCAGCAACAGCTGAATGCTGGCAGCCATTGCCACCTACTTTTCAGAACATATAGAAACACATTCAGAAGAATGTGGCCCTATTGTCTACTTAAATCCAAGTTGGATGATATAAGCAAGCAGGGCTGAAAAAGGAAGGAGAAATCTTGTCAGCTGCATTATTTACAGGGAGCTGGGCTGAGGCTAGGCAGAGAGGATGGTCCTGCCACCTGTACAGAGTCCAGCTCCCTGTACCTCCCTGCCTCACCAGCACAGAGAAGGGATGGCCATAGAAGAGCATCTGAAGCAAAACTGAGTGAGGATAGGAGTGATAATATTTATTTATTTACTTATACAATATGCAGGCAGGTATAGTTAATGTGCTTTTATTTATTTTTCTAGTGTGTGTGTGTGTGTGTGTGTGTGTGTGTGTGTGTATAGTGTGGATGTGTGCATGCCATGGTGCACACATGGAGGACAAAGGACAATTTTCAGAAGAAGTCAATCCTCACCTTTCACCCTTTGGAGTAACCCCCTGCCTTGTTTCTGATGTTGCTCGTTGGACTCCAGACTAGGCTGTCCAGCCAGCTCCTGCCTGGTTTGCTATCTACCTCCCTGCTCAAGGCAGGAGCATCAAGGTTGCCAACGTGCCCCTGCATCTAGCTTTTCACTTCAACTCAAATCATTAGGACCACCGGTGAGTATTTTAACACAACAACTAATGCTGGCAGCCTTTGGCTCCAAAGCCCTGTCACCTACCGTTCAGAACATACAAGCTGGCTGGCAAGGTGGCTAATTTGGGGGGTTGTGGCCAAGAGAACATGGCCTATATTTTTTGTATGATTAGATTTTCTCTTGTTGCTGCCTCTCTGCTTAGGGGATTTCTACTTAGATAAACGCGCAAGAACTGACTGACTTGCACCGATGTGCACCGTCAGAGGAAAGGGGCTGTCGCAGGGTCCCGAGAAAAGAACTGCTCCGCTTCTCTCTCTGGAAGTGTGGTGCCAATAAACCCAAGTGAAATTTTGCAGGCCATTTCGCAGCATGAGCAAATTCTGTGGCTCAGGAAATGACGCCGAGACGCTTGCTTGAAAATTGCAAGATGGTCTTGACACAGCATTGGCACAGGATATGTGACGGGAAGTGGCATGGTGAGCAGCGATAACGGTCCCTGTGGCCAGACAAGCGCCGGTTTCACACCCCAGCCTGGGTCCCCACAGCAGGAGCAGATTGTGCTCTGAGGCCGGAGCCTCATCACACAGCATAGTGGGGTAGGGCGGAAATCTGGCTGTACTCCCGAGGGGCCAAGGGGCGGGTAGTGAGCCCAGTGAGTTACCAGCACACACACAGTGCACTTGCGAAAGCTGTTCCGCTTGCTTGGTTTTCTGCTTCGCTCATACCTACTTTCCCAAAGCACCTCCTGGGAATAGAGCTGGCTTCGGGACAAAAGATGCAACATTTGTCTTTAGTATCTACCCGGGAAAAGCTGCGAATGCCACATACACAGGAGCTCATCCAAGTTCAGTGGTGACTGCTGTTAGTGACAGGGTGTTAATAAGACCAGAGTGCCACAGAACCCACAGCCGTCTGCTTAGGAGGTGGCTTTTCTTCCAGATGGCGATCGCCTTTACAGTAGAGACGGGCTTTCCTGCAATCTTGGGTTGCCCACAGCGGTGCTAGGCTCAGAAACAAAAGTTCTCTGGCTGGAGAGAAGGCTCCGCGTTTAACAGTGCTGCAGTTCTGGCCCCGGACCTCAGTTCAGTTCCCAGCACTCACGGTGGGGGGTTGGGGGGGAAGTGGGAGGGGAGTGAGGGCGGGAGGGAGGGAGCTGGCTCTCAGCCACCTGTAATTCCAGTTCCAGGGGTCTGATTGCCCTCTTCAGTCCTCTGCATGTAACACACATCCACATGCAGGCAAATACTCACACACATAAAATAAATATAAATAAAATTTCTAAGTGAGTAAATTCTGAGCACACGGAAGGGAGGTTTTCAACCTGAGAGAGTTTTTGGGTCAGGGCCACACGGAAGCCCTTCCTCCAATGCATTATCCCAGGCTTGGGTAGGCCTGATTATTTCAATAGCCCCGTTCAGAGAGAGCAAGATGGGCTAGTCAGGAACTTTTGCCACAGTGAGGAGGGGACACATGCGGATGACAAGGGTTCAGAAGGGTTGTTCCATTTCATTTGTTTATTCTACAGTAATCTTCCTTTAAGGAATAAGAAGACAGCAATTTATATTATTTTGCTTTTTTTCATGTTGTTGTTACCACTGTAATTTTAGTGAGGATAGAATGGCAGATATATTCTTTTGTCTTTGGGTTTTTTTCATCCCAAGATGGGATTTCTCTGTATAGCTCTGGCGGTTCTACAACTTGCTCTGTAGACCAGGCTGGCCTCTGAACCCAGAGATCCTCCTGTGTCTGCCGCCCAAGTGCTGGGCCTGAAGGTGTGCACCACTATGCCCTGCTTAGGATAGCAGACAGATTCGAACACTCCTTCAGCCAACAACTCTGATATGAACTTTAAAGAAATCACCAAAGGTAAATGTCATGAAAGACCCAGTCTCGGCAGTGAAATGACAAAGGAATTAACTACAAGCTGCAAGGCTAACAGACAATGTCTTACCTACATGAGTATACCAGAGGCCAGGGCAGAGAAAACCCTCATCTGTACAGAGATAGGATCTGTACTTGAAGATGCTCAACAGAAAGTGAGCGAAACAGATGTGTCTACAAGTAACTCCAAGACACAGCATGCTGAGGAGTGTGGTGAGGGTGAGGCGCTGGGTTGGATCTCACCAGGTAGAATTGGAATGCTCTATATCAGTGGTTCTCGACCTGCGGGTTGCAACCCCATTGGCAAATCTCTGTCTCTAAACATATTTACACCACGATCACAACAGTAGCAAAATTGCAGTTATGAAGTAGCAATGAAAAGAATTGTGTGGTTGGGGGTCAGCACAAGATGAGGAGCTGCATTAGAAGGTCACAGCATTAGGGAGGTAGAGAACCGCTCTTCTATATGAACCTCTGGGGCCTCGAAGCAACACTAAGTGGACTAAGAGAGCTGTGAAGCAAGAGAGCTAATATAGATCGAGAAAAAGAGACTACTCAGCGGTGTGTGAATTCCTGTGGATGGGGTTAAAATATATATGCATAGTTAAGTTTTTAAGATCCAAAGACAGATGGGGTTAAAAATCCCAGGTCAGAGCTGTCAGTGGAGTGTGTATTGTTAAATATTTACTGTCTCCCTAAGGGAACATGATTCTTTGCTGTTCATTAACGCCGGGCTGGTCACATGACCTACTTTGGCTAACCAAATGAGAGAAGTGACACTTGTCCCTGCCAAACAGAAGTTTTTGAGAGACACCGTTGCTTCTCCCATGTTCTCTGTTCTATGCTCTCCGATAACCAGCAAACTGTCAGATTCAAGGGCTCTTACATCCTCAGTGCGGGCCCTGGCAAAAAGACAGCTTGGTGCAGAGCCAGGGCTGGTTCTTGGTAGAAACACCATTGGCATAAGCAAGAACTAAACCTTTGTAATAGCCGCCAGTTTCTAAGCTTTTCGTGTAGGGAGCAGCAGAAGCCCTCAGTGCTGTTGACATGGGCGTGGCCATGTCGAGGATACCAGACCCTCAGACCTAAGCGGAAATGGCAAAGCCCCTGGGGTGTGAGGCTGAGGGGGCAGAGGTTGGCAAAGACTTCCGAGAGGGTCTGAGCACAAATGGTGGTGGTGTCTGCAGAAAAGGACCGGCACAGAGTTCTCCCCCCGATTTTTATGCCCTGAAGAGTGACCTTCTACAAGACTGCCCCTACTGAGGTTGGCTAAACCTGCCTCCTCGATCCAGCTGTGTTCCATAAACCCTGCCGCTCTGTTTGTTTGTAATAATCTCACCTCCTTGCTCAACTCTATACAATAAACACAATGAGTTTCCGGGGTGGGGGTGGGGTTGCAGCTGCGGTTTCTCCACCTAAGAGCCTAGTCCACCCAATTCCTAGCATTTCTGTCCTGTGTCAGTGTCTGTTTTCTTCACTCCTTCATCCCTACCCTCTTCAGTCAAGTCCCTGGAAGGTGCGTCAAGAGCTCAGAACTGTTACCAGATTCGCAGCTTAACCTAAGCTAACTGAACTCCACAGCTCTGGGATCTGACCGGACCATATAAACTTTAGTTCCCTTGCCTATGACAGGGGCTAACACTTGTATTTGTTTCAGGGGACTGGGTAGCCATTCTCAACAGGGGAAGTTAGGGTCAGTCTTGCTGAGAATTTAAACTTGGTCATGAGGCCTTGGGAAGGGCAGGCTGTCTGGGGGTGCTGGGAGAAGGATGCAAGCAGAATTGAAGCAGAGGCACCCTGTGTTTAGAGCAAGAACGAGGAGGCAGTTGTGACTGGAACAGAATGAGCAAGGGGGTCAGTGGTGGAAGAGTTCAGAGACTAATGATGGGCGCCGTGGACAGATCATACAAAGCTTATTCCAGGCTACTGCAGAGACTGGCTTTTGTCGCAAGAAGCTTCTCAAGTTTGATTAGGGGAGTAATGTGATTTATCCTCTACTGACCTGTCTGGTGTCTGTGTTGGGAGCAGACTGATGAAGATCTAGGGCAGGAGCTAGCAGAATAGAAGGAAGGCTACTGAAGTGGCAAGTGGCCCGGGCTGGCATAGTGGCAGCGGAGAGACAAGGAGAGGATTGTGGTGGTTGGAAAGAAAATGACCTTCAAAGGGAGTGGTACCATTAGGAGGTGTGGCCTTGTTGGAGTAGGTGTGGCCTTGATGGAGGAAGTGTCTCACCATGGAGGCAGATCTCATATATGCTCAAGATGTCACAGAACACTTCCTGTTTCCTGCAAGATGCAGGACTCTCAGCTACTTCCCCAGCACCATGTCTGCCTGAATGCTGCCATGTCCTACCATGATGATAATGAACCGAACCTTTGTAGCTGTAGCTGCCACTTCAATTAAATGTTTTCCTTTCTAAGAGTTGCGGTGGTCATGGTGTCTCTTCACAGCAATAGAACCCCTAACTAAGACAGGGATAGACCCTCAATTTATTTTGCAGTTGTAAACCCAATATAATGAGTTCATGGACTTATTGTGGCACACGAGGCAAGGGACCCAGGTTACGTTTGTGATATTGACATCAATAACTGGGAAGGTGGAGTTGTGAGCAGCAAGGACCTCAAGAGAAGCAGCATGGGGTGGAAGTGAGTTCTGTTTTAGCCACGATGATTTTGAGACGTTCTTAGACATCCATGTGCAGATGTTGAGTAGCGGTTGGAGTATGAGCACACAGCCTGGGAGTCATCCAGGCTGGACACTTAGCATTGAAACTCAGCACGTGGGTGCTGTTGAGGCCGCGAGAAGGAACTGGAGTCAGTACAGGGAGAAAGGGATCCCGAGGGACAAGTTCCAGGGTTCCTGGCAGGAGAACAGGGGTGAGAAAGAGCAACTAGTGAAGGAGAATGAGTGAGAAGTCATGGGGGAAAACCAGAGGTCAGTGGCGTCCCAAAGATAAGGGAAGAAAGTGTTCCAAGGAGGAACCGCATTGCCGAGTGAAGGCAGGTAGACTGAGAACTCCCGGCTGGATGCAGCTACGTGGAAGTCACTGGTCCTGACAGGAGCAGTGTGGTGGGTGGCGGAGAAGCCTGGCTGGCTGGAGTCAAGAGAGTTTCAAGACAGAAGTTGTAGATAGTGGAGGAATTCTGCTACAAAGGAGACCAGGAACATGGAGTGATACCAAGAAAGAGACAAGAGAGGAAGGACTCCAACAGAGTTCATCTCTTCTTCTTCTTCTTCTTCTTCTTCTTCTTCTTCTTCTTCTTCTTCTTCTTCTTCTTCTTCTTCTTCTTCTTCTTCTTCTTCTTCTCCTTCTCCTTCTCCTTCTCCTTCTCCTTCTCCTTCTCCTTCTCCTCCTTCTTCTTCCTCCTCTCTCTCTCTCCCTCTCTCTCTCTCTCTTTCTCTCTCTCTCTCTCTGGATCCTGGTCTGTATGGATGCAGAGAACCCATAAGAGAGACAAATTCAAGTTACAGGAGACACAGAATGTTCTGGTGCTACAGATTTGGATCTGTGAAAGGTTGTACAAGTAGAGAGTGGCCTCAGTAAGGTTCCAACACTTAGTAAAGAGGAAAGTGTCTGCGCGGGAGGTGGGGATGGGGAGGGATGCAGGTGCAGATTGTTTGCAGCAGGTACAGGGTGGGTAAAAGGGCACCTGTTTCGCTGAGTATCCACCCCCACCTTGGGAAATACAAAGCAAATTCATCAGCTGAAAGGTGAGATGGAGATTTGAGAAGGAAGAAAAAGGTGTAAACTAGTGGGCCAAGAGAGGAAGAAGGGGATGGTTCGAGGAGGACCAGCACAAAGATCACAACTCAGTGGCCACGGAGAGCAGGTAGATGGTCACCACCACTCTCCATCATGGAGATAAAGGTCCAGCATGGCCATGGAGGTAGATGTACATAACTCAGATGCAAAGAAGTAACCCGAAAGAGAGATGAGTGTGGTTAGGAGCAAGTGTAGATTGCCTCAGGAACTGAAAGGTACTTGAGGAGAGATTTGTTATTTTGAGAAACGAAGCAGAGGGGTTCATTCGTTACCCACTGCTGTGTAACAAACTCTTCACTAACTTGGCGACTGAAGACAACACACATTTATCACTCACTGTCCCAGTGGGTCAGGAATCTGGGCAGAGCAGAGCAGGACCCTTCTGTGTGTCACAAGGTCACAGTTAGGGGGTCTCTGAACAAGGCTCATCTGTGGGTTCCTTGTTCGAGTCGGGGAAGAACCCACTGCTGAACTCACACAGTTCTCAACAGGGTCCAATCTTTGTGTTATTTGACTAAGGGCTTACCCCCTGCTGCGGTCAGCTGCTCTTCTCTTAATTCCTTGCTATCTGGTCCTCCCCATGTGCCTATTTTATCAAAGCCAGACAAGGACGGAACTGATGAGCTGGCTAACACAAGGAAAGTTGCAATCTTTGGTAATAAAATCCCGGGAGTAATATTATCTTAGCTTTTTATTACTGAAACAAGTGTCTAAGAAATGCCAGCTTTAAAAAGGAAAGGTTTGTAATTGTTTGGGCTCAGGGTTTTGTAGGTTTTGGCCATGGTTGGCTGGTCCTGTTGCTTTCGGATTTGTGGTGAGTGTTTGTGGAGCAAAAAGCCCCTCAGCTCATGGCTAGACTGTAAAGGGAGTGGAGGAGACCAGGGCCTTCAGTCCCTTTCAATGGCACCACTCCAATGCCACGGTTTTATCTGTCACCCCTTAAAAAACCAATCCCATCATCTCCCAATAGTACAGACTGAGGACAAAGCCGTCAGCACGTGGAGACGCTGTGCTAAAGGGCTCTCAATGTCCACTTGACTCAACCTAGAGTCCTGTCAGAAGCGAATCATCCGGGGGAATGCCCAGATCAGATTGGCCTAAGGCCATGTACGTGGGGGATGGTCTTGATTATGAATTGATGTTTGAGGGTCCAGCTCACTGTGGGTGGCACCACCCCCCATCAGGTGGTCCTGGATGAATAAGAGAGTCTGTTACGCAAGCAAGCCAGCAGGCAGTTTCCTTCTGTGGTTTCCTCTTCAAGCTCCCACCCCAAATGCCCTCCGTGATGGACTATGACCTGGGAGTCCAAGCCAAATAAATCTTTTCCTCCCCAAGTTGCTTGTGGTCCAGATTTTTTAATCACAGCAACAGAAAGGAAACTGGAGTGGACACGTAAGACCCAAGCTAGAGCTTGGCCGATTTCTAGTAAAGCCACAATATAGGACACAGCCCCCACCACACACACACACACACACACACACACACACACACACACACGCAAGAGGAAGAATTTCCACAAAGGTGTAGATAAAATACAGGAGGCAGAACAATTTGGAGCTATTTTAGAGTCCGTCTGTCACAAAGACAAATAAACGAAATGACATACCCTAAGCAGAAAGACGGGAAACTGAGGTCGTGAAACACCACAGATGAACCAACCCCTCCTAATGAGAGAGGAGGCAAGAGCATCAGAGGACAAGCAGAAGAAACCGGCCATGTCGAGAAGTGTCTGTAGGTGAGGCAGGGCAGTCATGCCCAGTGCCGAGGGCCTGATGGGTTAGAACGTGTGTGTTCCTTCTGAGCCGATTGGCAGGGACGTGATTTGCTCTACCAAGAGAAAATGCTCTGATTTGAGCTGGAAAACAAATAAATGATGGAGGGCTTGCTGGTAACTTGAGGAAAGGAGGATGCTGGAGGCCAAGGGCTCCTGTGACAATAGTGTTTTAAACATGTGTGTTAGGGTAGCCTGTCCCTAGGCCACCATGCTGCAGTCGGGTTCTGACCAGTCCCAGACAGACCCTGCAGGCACAAAGAAAGACAGATATTCTTTCTGAGTGCTCAAAACCCACTTGTCTTGAAGGCCCCAAGTCTCTTCCCCCTTCCAGGTGCCTTCTGCTATTTCCTTAGGCTCTTATCATCCCTGTCCCCCAAAACTGAGGCCTTTGGTATCTGCCCCACACTCCCATTTTATCCTTTACTTCAGCTACAGTGTTTGTTCAGTATTTCTGTTTAGCTCCTTTGTAGACACAGCTTAAAGAGTATGTTCTTGGCAAATTAAGTTTACTGACTCTAAGTTTACAACTAGTCAATAAGATTAAACTGCTAAGTAGAAGCTCATAAGATTCCTTTGCTAAGAAATGTAATTCTCATTTTTCAGTATTAATCGTTATCTTTTTCTTGATCATGTGGCTTCTTCAGTCTTTTATTGCCTCAAGAATTACTTATTTTTATTTTATGTGTTCAGTCGTTTTGCCTGTATATACATGTATTAGATGTATA
Organism: Ondatra zibethicus; assembly: GCA_004026605.1. Lineage (NCBI taxonomy): Eukaryota > Metazoa > Chordata > Mammalia > Rodentia > Cricetidae > Ondatra > Ondatra zibethicus. Next base: position 35,914 of record PVIU01006581.1, read on the forward strand.
CAGTGCCAGCAGAGATCAGAAGAGGGTGTTGGATCTCCTTAAACTGGAATAAGGCAGCTGAACCTCAATGTGGGTGCTAGGAACCAAACATGGGTCCTCTGCAAGAGCAGCCAGTGTTCTTAACCACTGGGTCATCTCTCCAGGCCCTCTCTTCAGTCTTTTTATTGGTTTAAGGCTACTCCAATAAGAGAGAACCATTACAATTGCCTTTGAAGGATATCTCTTCTAGCAAAGACAGTACTTAAAATAATAATCCTGTGGGAAGGCCTCGGGAGGATGGAAGCCATGCATGTAGTTGACGAGTGAGAAGTATTTTATTTAAAGCTCAACATCAATGTAAAAATGTTTCCTGCTTCATTAAAGTCTTAGAGAAAGGATCATTATTCCCACACAAATAGAGCGACATCGTCTTTTCCATCTTGATAACCCTGCACACCCAGCCCACGGTGACCCATTGCTCTTCTTCAACAAGTATTTGTTAAACCAAAATGAGCTGAACTTAGGTAAGACATTAGCGAATATGAGTCATCCCTGAATGACGTCAAATGAGTGAAAATTAGAAGAAATCCTGAACACTAGAAGAAATTAGAGGTCAATATTAACATTGGGAGACTCACTACTGTGGGGACCTGCTCCTGTGGAGTCCTGCTCCTGTGGGGACCCGCTCCTGTAGGGTCCTGCACCTGTGGGGACCCGCTCCTGTGCGGATCCGCTCCTGTAGGGTCTCGCTACTGTGGGAACCTGCTCCTGTAGGGAATCGCTACTGTGGGGACCTGCTCCTGTGGAGTCCTGCGCCTGTGGGGATCCGCTCCTGTAGGGTCCTGCTCCTGTAGGGTCTCGCTGCTGTGGATACTACTTTATGAAAACACAGGATCAGGAACTATTTTTAAGAGAAAATTTTGGGTTGAGATATTTTATACAGAGAAATAGAGAAGAAACCAGCATTTCCCCACAATCTCCTGGGAAGAATTAAGGTCTACTAACCTTTTCAGATTGAGGAAGAGGAGATGGCTCAGTGGGTAAAGCACTTGCTGTCCAAGACTGAGAGCTAGGGTTTGGATCCCTCAGTCTACATAAAAGCCAGAGGCATGCGTCTGTAGTACTAATTCCAAAGGGCAGGTAGCTCCAAAGGACTTGCTGGCCAGGCAGTCTAACCAAATCGGTGAGTTCCAGGTTTAATGAGATCATGTTGCAAAATTTAAGGTAGAGAAGGATAGAAGACACCTATTCTTGACATCCTCTGGGTTACACACAGACACACGCACAGAGAGAGGCAGACAGGTGCAACGACACCAACACACACATAGCATACGCATGCATATACTATACAAACACACACATAACATATGCATGCATATACTGTACAAACACACAGACATTGGCACACACACATAACATACGCATGCATATACTGTACAAACACACAGACATTGGCACACACACATAGCATATGCATGCATATACTGTACAAACACAAAGACATTGGCACACACACATAACATACGCATGCATATACTATACAAACACACAGACATTGGCACACACACATAACATACGCATGCATATACTGTACAAACACACAGACATTGGCACACACACTTGGCATATATCCTTCCAACTTTGTCAGTATTTTTAAACCCTTCAATATGCAATTATGTGCTAAAATATAAGCAATATGTCAGGCTGTGTGTGTGCATGTGGGTACATGGGGAACTTGTATATATATGCTCACGTGTGTGGTGCAGAACTTGCCCATCCCCAGAATTTTTGCAGTAGGAGACCGGCATTATTATTGCTGGGGCAATAATAGAATAAAGAAGCCTCTGTTTTACACGTCCATGTGCAGATGCATGACTCACATGATATGTTTTTAAAACCATCGAAACCAGAAATGAATACACAGTCATGCGGAATGCTTCCAACCTGACCCTCTGGCTCCTCCCAGTCTCTGAGTGTTCTCTCCAGAGATGGCCAGCATTGCCAGGTCCTAAGAAGAGTCCCAGAAACATCATCTACGTATGCAAATACACACTCTCTGTTTCCGTATGCAGACGGCAACATATGATGTATACTGTTTGGTCCTTAAGCCTGGCCTTTCAAAACTGATGGGAGAGCTTTTAAACAGCAAACTGCCTGAACATGCAATTAGCAATCAAGACCATTTTTTTTCTCCCCATAAGCTCAGACAGTTAACCTAGGGCAATCACACACACAATGCTCTTCCTAGCTGGACAGGTCCCTTCAAGTCACAGGTTGTTATGTTACTGCTAGACAGTTCCTGTTCACTTCGGTTGAATTTACTTAGTTAAAATGCTATCAGAAAACTCTTGATATTTTTGGTAGCTAAAGCAAAATCCTGCAGAACATAACAAAATCAAACAGAGGGAAATTTGGGGCTCAGCTTAAAATACAGCTGGGCAAGCCCACACTCAGTTGCTGGAATAAGAACCAGCTGGGAGAGCTAAATTTAGCTTAGAGCCTTAAATATGGCCAGTCCTGATGTCCACAGCCTCCAGGCAGAGAATTCTGCCCCAGCTCCCCAGTTGGATCATTTGCCGAAAATGCTGAATTTACAGAAACATTCCAGTCAATCTTATGTGATCTTCTAGGCTGTGAGAGGTTTGATTTCAGGGATCAATAGGCAGACATTATGATTTGTCATGAGAGGAATGCAGAGCCCAAGAACCAGAATAATGCCAGAGAGTGGGAAAGGCTATGCAAAATCGTAATGTCAATTTTTAATTTTGATTTTTAGAAGAGACTAGACCAAACTTGAATGGGTCTCATGAAGATAGCTTAAAGGCAAGTAGAAAGTAGGCAGAATTATCTTCCTATATGTCCCCCTGGACATATGCCAGGGGCCCTCTGCTTAGGTACTTCCCCAAAGCCCAGGGAGAGATGCAGAGGACCATCCTCCCAACTGGGCTCCTTTGATTTTATCGTGTGATAAGCCTCAGGGAGGAGGAGCATGAAGATCCTATAAGAACGTGGCATCTCCCCAATCCTAAGCAGAGCTCTAAAGAAGGCCAGATCATACTCCTGGGGATCCCCATATCAGCTTCCCCTAGAAAGATACATGAGATAGTTTTGGGGGCATTATTTGGCTGCTGTGCTGCCTTCAGCCCAGCTGAGCAGTGGACTGACAGGGAGAAGAGGACTTCTGACTTCCTACAGATGCATGTGTAGAGAACATAAACGTCATGGTCCTTGTGCCCCCCTGCTCTCTGGGCAGTGACAAAGAGAAGTCAGACTGTGGCCTGTCAATGGAAGACATGGTCAGAGGGTGAACAAGCTGTCTTTACGGCTGCTTTATACTCTATGGTGAAGTTGTTCCCTCCCTCCTCTGGTGCTGTCTTGAAAGGCAGTTAGTGTGGTGGGATATGGGCGTCCCAGGCTGCATGGCGGTCAGGTGACGATGGGAAGGGGCTCCTTGCTTCCTGCTGGTGACTTCTAAACTGTGGCCAGGCTGTTCCGCTGTTCTGGCTTCAGTCATCTGTGAAAGCCTGGAGCGGTCCTTCTGAGCTAGTCTGGGAGCCCAAGGGCCCTGCCTATGGATCTGGACACCCTAACCTCTCTGTTATCCTGGGTACATCTGAATCCTGCCTCAGTGTCCTTCTGGCTCCCAAGCCAGGCTCCCAGCCACAGCTTTGGCTACCAAAGGCAGTTTGCTCCTGGCATGTTAGGGCCTTGGTGAATTCCCTGGCTTATGGTGACAGAAGGATCCCTGAGAGTACAGTTCAGACCCTGTCTCCCACATCTAACCATGCACAAAGATGAGAACGGAAGGTCTAGGAGTTAATAGGATACTTATCTTTACGAGGCTTAGCCACAATGTGTCCAGAGCTTCTAAAGATGTCAGCACAGGCTGGGATTCCGCCGGGAGGGGCTTTAAGGAGAAAGTCAGCTAAAGTGTCCCTTACCATCTCCTGAGGTCAATCTGTGTCAAAATTACTCGGAGAGGGTCTGGAGAGATGACAACTTAGGACTCTCGCAGAGGACCTTGGTTGCATTCCCAACACCACATAGGGGCTCACAACCATCTCTGACTCTGGTTTCAGGGACCTGAGGCCTTTTCTGACTTCCCAGGGCATCTTCACTGACAAACACCCTGGCAAGCATACACACAAAAATAAATAAATAAACAGATCAGTATTTTTAAAATTACTTGGAGGTTTTGTTGAATGCCCGCCCCTGGGCCAGTACCCCCAGGCTGGGCTTCAGTGGGTCTGGGGTGTAGCGCGCTCTCAGGTGACAGTCACTGCACACATTCGCACAATTTGATCATTCTGTCCTAAAAAATGTGGACTGGAGACTACGACAGAGACTCCATGTGTCCCAGGGTGAGTCAGCTTGAAAAGAAACGCTTTTAGCTTCTGCTCTGACAGCTGGGAGACATTCTCATCACACACACTGAGCAGGAGGACTGACAGTTCAAGGCTTGGCTCCGGATTAGGCCCTAAAGGCCCACGTGTTGAGGGCTCGGTACCCATAGTGTCTGCGAATGAAGGAACCTTTGGGATATGGGGCCTACCAGAAGAAAGTTGAGTCAGTAGGGGAACATTCTTAGAAGGAAGACTGGGACCCTGGAGTCACCTTCTTCCCTTTCTTAAACTGATAGGGCTGCAGGCCTGCTCTGCTGTGGGCTCCCTCTGTGACCCACAGGCCCAGAGCAATGTGGCCCAGAGTAGCCACAGGCTAAAATCAGAAATCCTGAGTCAAATTCAACATCTCCTCTAAGTTGATTGTCTCTGGGGTTCTGTCACAGTGTGGGGAGCTGACTGACAGGGCCTGGAGAGTGTTTTCTCTGTATCATCAGACTGGAGGACCTCAGGCTGCAGACCTGGTCGCTTTCCCCCTTGGCAGCCCTACCTTCCAAAGGGTAGAGGGGCAGAGCAGGGGCCCCTCCATCCTGAACTGTCTCCAGCCAACAGGGCCTCTTTCAGGAACACTGTCTATAACTGGGCATAGCAGTACACACTCTGAGGAGGCTGAGGCAGGAGGATTGCGAGTCTGAGGCTGGCGTGGATTATATAATGAGTTCCAGAAAGAAATCCGGTGTGACGGGGCAAAGCAGTGCAGGGGTTCTTCCACCTTGTATTCTTGCTGAGGCCAGAATCCTACGGAAAATTACCCAACTCTATCCTAGGAATCCAAGGTCAAGACTCCTTAGCTAACCACTTTATCTTAGTTTCTGTTAAACTCCCTGCTTGGGTAAAGCAAATCCCCCTCCTACCCACTAGGGACCTCCCACCCCACCTCTACCCCACACCCCACCACACCCCACCCCACCCCAC
>PVIU01006581.1:41307-100371 GCA_004026605.1 Ondatra zibethicus
TGGTCCCTCTCTTATAGAAGGGCGGAGTCATCGCCTTCCTTTCTTCCTAAGCGGGGCCTACCTTGTCTGTCTTGATCCCATAGTTCTACATACCTTGTCATACAACTGTCGGTAGTTTAGATCGTAATGATTTCTTGGCACCAAACTTCCTGGCCTGACTTCAACTCTCTTATTTCTCTTCAGTCTTTAGGATTTTCTTTAAACCACTGCTGATAAAATATCTGTCAAGGAAACTATCATTTAAAAACCATTCTTTTGTACATCGAGGTATTATTTTATGGGAAAGCACAGCATGTATTTTGGGGACATAAAATGCTGTCTCAAGGGGAACAAATGAAACAACTTCTAAACAAGAATTCCCAAGAGAATCAGAAACATTGCTTCCTTCCGTTTAGACTCCAAAGAGTCAGGGAAACAGCGTGGAGGCTGTTCCTGACACGAGTTCCATAGTGTAAGCAAAGCTACCAGACAGCGGGAAAATTGGGGAGAATAAAAGGAAGCTTGTTGTGTAATGATACTATTGAAATGTCAGAGCTCTTGGAGGTAGATCTGAGCAATCCAAATGAAAGCCAAGAGGTTAAAATGTCACCATGCTGTTTGACTTCTGATCGCTTGTCTCCATGACTCCAGCTGTTTACTTGCTTTTGGAGGCAAATCAAGGCCACAACAGCCCCAGAAAGAACTGAAGGTTGTTTCCTTCTTGGTTTTCTGGAGTATAAGTTGTCATTTAACATTTCTCTCTCTCTCTCTCTCTCTCTCTCTCTCTCTCTCTCTCTCTCTCTCACACACACACACACGAACTCTTGATGGTTTCATCATAAACAACCTCAAACCCCAGTCTGGACATGCGTGCTGAAAAATATTTTTGTTTGTTTTCAGACAGGGTCTCATGTGTCCCCAAACTAGCCTCAGATACACCATGTCAGCCAAGGTTGACCCTAAGCATCTCTGTTCCTCCAACGTTCACCTCCTAGATGCTGTGTAAGCATGCACCACCGTGCCTGCTTCATTAAAAAAAGGGGGGGGGCTTCATCCTTCCATCAGAGAAATGAAAATCAAAACAACTCTGAGATTTCATCTTACACCTGTAAGAATGGCTAAGACCAAGCCACTGATGACAACTTATGCTGGAGAAGTTGTGGGGTAAAGGGAACACTTCTGCATTGCTGGCAGAAATGCAAACTGGTACAGCCCCTTTAGATAACAGTATGGCGATTTCTCAGAAAATTAGGAAACAACCTTCCTCAAGACCCAGCAATATCACTTTTGGGTATATACCCAAAGGATGCTCAACCGTGCCACAAGGACATGTGCTCAACTATGTTCATAGCAGCATTATTTGTCATAACCAGAACCTGGAAGTAACCTAAATGCCTCTCAACCGAAGAATGGATAAGGAAAATGTGGTACATTTACACAATGGAGTACTACATAGCAGAAAAAAATGACATCTTGAAATTTGCAGGCAAATGGATAGATCTAGAAAACATCATATTGAGTCAGGTAACCTAGACTCAGAAAGACAAATATCATATGTACTCACCCATAAGTGGCTTTTAGACATAAAGCAAAGAAAAAGCAGCCTACAATTCACAATCCCAGAGAATCTAGATGACAATGAGGACTCTAAGAGAGACATACATGGATCTAATCTACATGGGAAGTAGAAAAAGACAAGATCTCCTGAGCAAATTGGGAGCATGGGGACCATGGGAGAGGAACGAAGAGGAGGGGAGCAGAGAAAAATATATAGCTCAATAAAAAAGCACAGCTTTATGCATCCTAGGTGAGCACATAGCAGTGGGGATATATCATAGCCCAGTGGTGTCCACGATCAAATAAGAACCTATTAGCTACTTCTCAGATGCCTGCATAGGTCTCAGCATCCTTTCTGAAGGGCTTGTCTGCCTTTACAACATCCCTCCCATTGCATCCTGGATGCATCCACTCACTTCCTTAGAGACCACTCTCCTGCCATATTGTAGGCTGTTGGAGACAAGAGCTAGAGCTGAGAACAATACCTTCAGACACAGTTAAAGCATTGCTGGGAGATGGGTCACAAAGAATATGGATGTATATGTCTGTATGTAGCCCTGTCCTAGAACTCACTATGACGATCAGGCTGGCCTCAAACTCCCAGAGATCCGTCTGTCTGCCTCCAGAGTGAGCACTGGGTTGAAGGTGTGCTCCGCCATGAGAAATCATCAAGACGTGTGTGGGGCTGCTGGGACTGCCAGTAGATAAAGTGCCTGCTGCAAAGTCTGGATCCCCAAGTTCAGTGCCTAGAGCTCACATGGACGGAGGAGAGAACAGACTCCTGAAAGCCGTACTCGCGTGCCACACACACACAAAGAAATGCGACGTTGAAAAAGACATACAGACAAACCATCCATGGAAGTTGTCCTTTTGAATCAATCCTCTGAGTTCTCGGAGACCCCATGACCTACAAAATAACCCTAATGTTCAACCTTGGTTTGGGACCAAACATTTTAGTGAACTAAAGTACAATCTTTCCACAGTTTTGACTCGCTTTCTCTAGTTTTAATTTTTATGAAGTGAGACGTTAGCTGAAGCAAAGCCGAATGAAACAGGCCAGTGAACCAGTTCGGTCTGGATTAGAAAGCATCTAAACAGATCAAAATAAAACAAGGGACTGACTTTTGACATAAGTCAGGAACATCTGAGTATACTTAAAAATTGTTTTCCTGTTTAAAAGCAAAGCTCAGGCCAGGCATGTTGGCACTCACCCTCCACCCGAGCACAGGGACAGCCGAAGTAGTAGGATCATGAGTTCAAGGCTTGCCTGAACTATTCACTAAGACCCTATGCAGTCAGTAGGGAAAGAAAGCCTGTGACTCACTCTTCAGCTAATCTGACAAAGGACACCCAGCAGACTCAGCTCTTGTCGAATAAACATGTGTACTCCTGCTATCAAAAGACAAGCAAAAGGCCTTATTTACTTTCCCCACCTCATTCCCCAAAGGATTCGAGTTGGCTTTATCCAAACACACACAAGAACAAACTAAACACAGGCAAAGCAGCCAGATAAAGAGAAAGCAGGGGTGGCTAGTAAAAACATTGGGAGGGGGTGGTAAGGGGAGAAGTATTCCGGAAATCTATGAATGTCTAAGTTTGGATCTGATTTTCTTGAAGTCAAGGCAAAGACAGCAATGTGATTGGCTACACATTTCATGCTGGGGCTGAAAATCTAGTTCCTCAAGCCTGTGTGTCAGAGTCACACCGGATCTCTGCAGTTCCCTTTGTGAAGGGGTTTAGTCTATGTATCAAGGGACTCCGCAGCTGAACCACGCCCCACATCTCGTAAAGCCAAGGCCTGCTCTTTTGTTGAGCCTACCCAGAAGGCCTTGCCATGTTACTCAGGAGGAGATGGTCCCTTCCCATGGCAGCATCCATGCAAAGATTTAGTCGTGGACCTTACAGTGCCACTACAGAGTCCTAGAAAAGTCTTAAAAGGCAGAATAGCCCACCACTCTCTGCACAATAAACATCTGCCCCTATCTGATTGTCAGAAACCAAGATGCTCCCCAATGCCTAAGACCCCATTTGGCTTCACTAGACTCCTTTTCGAAGTGCCCCAGGCTCCCAACCCCCAAGGATGACACATTTGTTTCTTAGATGGCTGTCAATGGAAAGCTAGGAGCTAAATCATCACCATCTCATGTGCGTGGCTGATAGCCAAGCCACCCAGGGACAGGCTCTATTTCTTATGGGTGACTTTTCAACCCACTAAAAACTCTAATTAACTGACCTGAGGACTGATTGATTAATAGATTGTGTGCAGAGTGGAGTCACAGATGCCCAGACCATTGCACTGCCTCTGTGTCCCCTGAATGCCATTTAGTAACCGCTTTGCCATCCATCAGAGGCCAAAGATTTAGTGACTTGACCTCCAACTTCTAGAAGTGCACAACCCTTGCCCTCTTCTTTACAGAACACACTGGAACCACTTAGGGTTTGCTCTTTGAGCCTTGGTTTTAGTTTACAATGAGGAACAAAGAGGTGAAAGCAATTGGCAGACGGGGATATTTTCTCTTCCTTCCTTCCCACTCACCCTTGCTTTCTCAACCCCTTGTCAAATATAACTACTCATTTCATGCTTGAAATCATATGTTTTGTGAAAGGATGTTTCTGCCCACCCTGCCTATAGCAAGGCTGTCTTTCGGAAAGCCCAGAACAGTGGCTAAATGTTGCTCCACCGTCTGCCTTCTGCCCAGATCTTGCCTATTGGTGCCTTCTCATAATTAAAGCCATCAGCCTGTGGATAAGCAGCTGTGCCAAGGAGCTGTGGGCATCTTAACCCTGATGACATGGCAATGCTCTGTCCTGTATCATTTAGTAGCAGTCAAAGGAAAGCCCATTCTGAACTCAAAGAGTCTACAAACTTCCTTGTGTTGATGCCAAAACTGTGCCTTCTCTCGCTTGGCACAGGATTTGTGAGGTTCATCTACACTGTCTGTGGTGGTTTGGATAGGTATGGCCCCATAGACTCGTCCGTTTGAATGCTTGGTCTGTAGGTAGGTGTGGCCTTGTTGGAGCAGGTGTGGCCTTGTTGGAGAAAGTGTGTCACTGTCGGGGTGGTGGGCTTTGAGGTCTCAGAAGGTCAAGACAGTTCACTTCCAGCTGTTTGCCAATCTGAATGTAGAACTCTCAGCTCCTTCTCCAGCACCATGTCTGTCTGCACAGTGCCCTGCTTCCCGCCATGACCATAATGGACTAAAGCTCTTAACTGTAAGCCAGCCCCAGTTAAATTCTTCCCTTTCTAAGAGTTGCTGTGGTCATGGTGTCTCCTCACAGCAAGAGAGACTGTAAGGCTGGTGAATCATTCTTCACCTATTACTACAGAATAGTATCACTCCATTGTAAGAATACATAATCAGAACTGGTCTGTGGTGCACACCTTTAATCCTAGCTCTTGGGAAGCAGAGGCAGGAAGAGCTCTGTGAGTCCGAGGGCAGCCTGGTCTACATAATAAGCTCCAGGCTAGTCGGGGCTACACAGAAAGACCCCATCAACAAAATGGTAGAGGAGATGGAGAAGAAAATGACGATGATATAGAGAATGCGTAGTCACCCTCATAATTCCTTGTGGGATTGGTTCCAGCATATAACACCTCCACACGCACACCCATTGATACTAAAACCCAAGGACATTTAAATCCCTTATTAGATGGCTTAGTATTTACATCTAACCCATGAACACTCTCACCCATATGCCTGAAGTCATCTCTACAGTATATATAATACCTAAAACATTGTAAATACTATGTAGTTCCTATATTGCATTGTTAGAAAATAATGACAAGAAAAAGGTCTGGTTATATTCAGTATGGATACATTTTTCCTAATTGAAGAACTTATTTTCAATTATGTGTATGTGTGGATATGTCCGTGTGAGTGCAGGTGCCCTCACAAGCCAGAGGAGTGTGTTAGATTCCTCTGGAGCTAGAGTTATAGGTGATTGTGAGCTGCCAGGTGTGGATACTGGGAAGCGAACTGAGGTCCTCTGCAAGAGCAGCAAGTGCTCTTAACTGATGAGCCATCTCTACAGCCCCTCCTAAATGGTTTTGATCCTTGCTTGATTAAATGCGCAGATGCAGAACCCATGGAAATCGAGGGCTGGTAGTGCTACAATTACTCATTCTCCGGTTGCTAGATAGTGAGCTCTTCCAGCTTTTGACTTTTGTGGGAAAAGGTTGTTATGTGCCTTGTGTGTGTGTGTGTGTGTGTGTGTCTTATTCTGGGCATAAGCTTTTATTTTTTTCTGAACAAATTCCTAGGAATAGATTTGTTAAGTTGGGTGTAGTTTGTTTAGTTGTATTAGACAATGTCTGAGATGGTTGATCTTTACTGTCAACTTGGCTAGGTTTAGAAGTACTTAGGAGATGGAGGTGCACCTCTAGGTATGTCTGCGAGCGCATTTCCAGAGAGCTAACTGATGGACGGGGGTCACCCCATCTTCTGGAGGCCCAGCCGGAATGAATTGGGGTTAGAAAGCCAGCAGAGCACCTCATCCAGCTCCACATGGGCCACCCTGCTGTGCAGCTCTGTCCTGCGGTGCCCTCCTTGCCATGATGGAATGAACTCTTTGAAGCTGTGAACAAGATGACGTTTTCCTTCATTTAGTAGTCTTTTTCAGGGATTCTTGTCACGGTGATAAAATGTAGCCAATATGCTGCCAAACCATTCCCCAAAGTGGTCAGACTATTTACAATCCAACATTTACCTTCAACATTGTGCATCGTCATACAATAATTCAAGACACAAAACGAAGCTTTATCTTTTGACCCTTAGCTATTCTGGTGGATGTCTATACAAGGATACCTCCCACTGCATTTTAAATCTGCAGACTCAGAAAATACATAGATGATCCATTTCTGTAAAGGTCTAAAAGTGAGAGGTAACCAACGTGAAAAACTGAAAATAGAAGCTGCCTCTTCGTGAGCTATGAGTAGGAAGAAACATGAGGGAACTTTCTGGAGAAGTAGAGGTGTTCTATATTGCAGTGGGGTATGGGTTACGCAGAAGTATTCATTTATCAAATTTGCATTAAGTTTCATATATCTTCGTGAGTAGATGTATGATAGGGAGAATGTATAATAACTGTGAGCAGGAGTGTGCAGATATGGATCAGACAGGAATGGAGGATATTGGCAATTGTTAAAGCTGGGGGTCAGGCCAGGGTGGTTCATTATCTCTTCTGTTCACTTTGTATGCACTGAGAATTTTCTATAGTAAAAGCTTTTAAATTATAATTGCCATCCATAATTCCTTTTGACTACAACAAGACTCACAGAACATTATCTAATATCTTTTATTGGCTCTAGGTTAAAAATGAGAAATTAAGTGGCTCATGCCGTGAATCTGGCTCCCGAGTCTCTCCTTGGTTCTTGGATAATCTTCATTTGAAAGTCTTCAGAAATGGAAGAGGTCAGCGCTGTTTGGTCTTGAGCCTGATAACTCGTGATTCTTCAGAAAACTAAATCAAAGGATTTTTTAATTTGAAAATTCATGAGCACTTAATGTTAGCAAATTGCATGAGAATAATTTTATATACAAAACATTACATTGCCTGATTTAAAAAAAATTTAGCTGCACGTTTAGAAATGAGTAATTTTTATATGTTTTACCACAATATAAAGTGTAAGTATGTGCTGGAGGGGGTTAAGAATGTCCTTGCAGAGGACCAGAGTTCAATTCCCAGCACCCATGTTGGGTGTCTCACAATTGCCTTCAATTCTAGTCCCAGGGGAATCTGATGCTTTGCTTTCTATAGATACCTATTCACATGTACTTACCCATACCCCCACCTACCTATAATCCCCACCTACTCATACCCCCAACACACACATACCCTCACCTACCCATACCCCCCCACCTACCCATATCCCCTCACCTATCCATATCCCCACCTCCCATACCCCCACTTACCCATACCCTCCACATACTCACACAAATAAAAAAGAAATCTTTAAAATTTTAAAAATCTATAAATGACATAAACTCAGAGATGAAGAAATGAGGCATGCTCTCCCACATTCCAATATTTATTTCTCTTGCCTCAGCATGCCACATTATATCCATTATTGTAGTTCCCAGAAATAAAATACCTTGAAAACATATTTCAAATGATTGTCCCCAAGTTCCTAGTAAGCAACAACCTAGGCACCAACCTTCCTTCACGTCCATAAAGACAAGTTTTGTGAACAAGTGGTTCATCTGTAAACATCTCAGAGTTAATTGTTTTGTTTGTTGGATTTTTGGTTTGGGGATTTGTTTGTTTGTTTGTTTTTTGAGACAGGGTTTCTCTGTGTGGCCCTGGCTGTCCTGGAACTCGCCCTGTAGACCAGGCTGGCTTCAGAGATTCACCTGCTTCTGCCTTCCGAGTACTAGGATTAAAGGCATGCCCCACCACCAACTGACCAAACAGCTTGTTTTCTATCAACCTTTTAACTCTGTAATTAAAACACCTCAATTTCAATGGAAGGGCCAGCAAGAAAAAACAGGATGAAATGATCCTAAGAGAGAGGTGGAATCTTAGGATCAGATCTTCACAAGGTTATAACTGAGGTTTTCTTTGGGGCTGTGGGAGTCTTTCCTGGACCGTCTCAGGCTGGACTGCTGTAGCAGCGTTTTGAAATTTCTGGTTGCTAAGAACTTGGTGGCTTTAGAATAAGAGCCAAGATGCCTCAGGGAAGTTTCTGGCACCAGACATCTGAAGCAACCCAGCGGGTCAGTTGGATACTCTGCCACAACAAAGCGTTCTGTGATGAATAGGTGGCACTATTTTCTTCTGTGAGTACAGGGGGGTTCTATGATTTGAACCCAAGGCTTCATGCTCACTAAACAAGTCTCTACCGGTGAGTTACACTCCAGGCCTGTCACCCCTATTTTCTATCCTTGAGCCCCAGGGTTGGAAATGACTGAACCCGTGTCTTTTTTTTTTAAAATATGCTTACTTTTTAGTGTGTGTGTGTGTGTGCGCGCGCGCGTGCACGTGCGCATGACAGGTAACTTGAGCTCAGAAATGCATTAGTTCCCATAAATAATGCCTAGGTAGGAGAGATACAAGGTGGCTGAGTGCATGGCCAGGGAACGCTATCCAATATCCAGAGCAGCCAGGTGTGGTGGTACATGCCTTTCTTTAATCCCAATGCTTGGGAAGCAGAGGCAGGTAGACCTCTGTGAGTTTGCAGCCAGCCTGGTCTACATAGTAGGTTCCAGGACAGCCAGGGCTATGTAGAGGGACCCTGTGTCAAAAGAGTAATTCCAGATCAGTTTCATCTTTCTGCTCTGCCATTATTCCCCAGCCAGTCAATAGCTGCCCAGGCTTCAAGTCCCCACGTATCACCATCCAGAGGAGAACAAAGGGGTTATTGTGTCTTGATGTCTCTTTTTCATAACTAAGAAACTTTTCCAGGAAATCCCTCAGTGATGTGTCTGCATGACTCATTGGTCAGAATTGGGCTTCATGCTTCTTTCATGAGTTACCATCAAGGAAAAGGGAATTTCCATAGCTGATTTAATCAAGACAGCTAGAAATAGAGACAGCCTCCCTAAAAGCTCATGGCCACAAATGGTAAACCAGACACAGTTGGGTGAGGTTTTGTTAGAAAATAATTGACATTTGTCATTTTTGTGGTTATCTATATCTGAGGGCATGTTATGAGTCTCGTTCGCCAAAGATGGAAACAAGTCTCAGAGCCTTCCAAGTCAATGGAGGCAAGCTCAGTGTGGAGTGTTAGACTTCACCAGTCAGACACAAAACTCAGCCAAAATGAGGCTTTGGGTGCCAGGCAGAGGACTCTCTCTCTGGTGACCGTGGAGGAGCATTGCAGAAAGAGTCAGCCCGAGAGTCGTGCTGCCCTGCGCACAGCAGCTAGGCTGCAAGCAGCGAAGAGCTCACACCTCCTCTGGGGTAGTTTGGGTACAGTTTCAGTTTATGTAGGCATCGAGCCCATTTTCCAGCCTTCTACGGGATTTAAAGCTTCCAGTCCCCGAACGAATCTGCCTCCGGTTTCAAACAAATCTCCTTCCGGTTTCCACTAACCCTAGTGGATTCTTTTGTTCATCATTAGGAGTTCTGCAAGGCAAAGTGAGGAACGTTATGTTTCCAGCTGAAGAGGATCAGATGTGTGACTTAACAAAATGTCGACGGTGCGTGTTCTCCATGGTACACCGCAGTGTACCACTGGCAGAGAACAGAATATGACGGTTCCCCGAAGCTGTTCCCTGGGGCCAAAGTCAGCTTCCTCCCCTCCGATGGCTCAAACACCCTTTCTCTGGAAGCCTGCCCTCCCTGTCCCTCTCTCCCCAAGCATTTCCACCAAATACCTTGGCACATTCAAACAGCCTACACCCCATAATAGGTGCAATTTAATATCATTTTGTTGTTAGATGGACCACCAGATGTGGACCTAGTAATTTAATATTCTTTTGGGGGGAATCCCAGACCCATGTGGTTAAACCTAAATTTAAAAGTTTTCAAATGCAAAGGTGAATGCACTCGAATTTGCTCCTCTTACAGATAACTAAAAGGGAATGTCCTGTCCCTGCAGTTTACCCAACAGTTTATCAAACAGAAAACATGGCAACATTAATGCTACTTTAAAGAATGGAAGAAAAACTTCATTTCTGATTCTATGCTTCTTCTTTGGGTGTCAACAAAGCTACTGGTAGGTCCCCTTGAACCTTGTATTATTTACTGTCTTGGTTTGTAAGGTGGATATAATATACTACGCTTAAGCTACCTCCCTTGCTAGCTATACAGGAGGCCTCTGGCTTACAAACATTTTAAGATTTGTGTTGTATTTAACAGACACAAAACATCCTGCTTTTAGATCATTGGTTGACTGATGCCTATAACAGTATCTCAGGCTCAGATCACTGTGTGGACGCTGCCAGCTAGTCCCTCCCATTGCCAGCAGTGGGGCGTGCTTGATATATTGTCTTTAAAAGAAGGAACGTGCACCTAACTGCTCTTTCGTTTTGTAGATCTTAGATATTGAGGCTTTCCTGTGGTTCTGGCTGGGAACACTCTCTCTTACAATACTGTTAAGTATTGACCCCACGGTTCTCTGCTATTCAGAGCTGGCACCGGTCCGAGGTGTGGGGGTGAGAGTGTAACACATAGAGATGCGCACATTATCAGGGATGTTCCAGAAAGCACCCACTGTGTGCTTTCTCAGGGCGCCGTTTTTTAGACAAAGTTAACCCCTTTAGAGGGTTATTATACTCGGTTGTCCTAATTATATGACCGGAAGACCTGAGGGTGGGGATTTCTTCCTTCATCTGAAAACTGCTGAACACTTTATTTCAAATCTTACGATTGCTGCGTGATGAAAATGTCCACCAAATCTGTGCAGGTAAATGTGAACTGTCATCTTGACATTTGCAAACTGTGAGGTAGATGAGTCTTACAGCAGTTCGTCAGCGTCTATGACTTTCCTGGTTTTTAAGTAGATAATTCCTCCTTTTTCCTGTATTTTCTCTACTGAAAGTATAGTCAGTGACTTAAAAACTGACTATAGTCACTCAAAGACTATTTATGTCTGGCAAATGTAGCTTAGTTTTCAGGGCCGGTTTAGTTTCTCACAGAAGGCTGGAGACCTGGAGACAGAATGTGCTTTTTTTTTTTTTTTAGCTGCATTTTGGAAAGGGAATTAATTGTAACTCGTGCTCTCTCAGACTGTGCCTTGTGGGAGAGGACAAAAAAATCACAAAAGTATTCTGGGGCTCCGGGCAGGCATCATGAAGATGTTGACACCATTGTCTCCGCCCCCCCCCCCAGCCTAGCAAGCAGTTTCTCTGGCTACCCGGTGAACCCAAGAGACCATTTAACGTGCTCCCTCTGGATACCCGTCTCCGCGGTGCCCTCTGGTGGCCTTAGCAACCATGGCTGCTGCCTCAGCAAAACTGGACCTTGATGATATCTAGAGTCCTCTTTCACCCACGTTGTGGCCCAGGTGTCTGCAGACACTGCTCCAGCGGAGGGGAGCGGGTTTGTTTCCTAAGCACACAGCAACGGCCATGCCGCCTCTCTCAGTAGCTGGCACACGGGAACCTGATGGCCTCTTTCCTTGAGAACCGCTCTGATTCTCCGGGCCCTGCATCACTTAGGTGACCACAGCATGTCACTGCCTCAAAAAATATTTCTACTGTTTTCAGCAGTGGAGACTAGATAGACCTGAACCAAAGAATGAAGCTGAGCTGCTACGCCACGTGGAAGAGGAAACACAAACTACATCACCGGCTTACAGGTAAGAACGGAAACAACAAAACCTGTAGAAGAAAGGAGAAAAGCCTTGTGACATTGGGGCAATGGAGTCTTGGATCTGGGGTCAAAAGCATAGGCAATACACGGGGGCAGGGATAAATTAGACCCCAGAGAAGTTAAGAACCTGTAACATCAAAGGACATAAAAACTACAGAATGGGAGACTCTGCAAATTGCACATATGATGCTGTGTGACTTTCCGTGGGGAGGGGTGGCCAAATGTTTGTCCATTCCAGATGGGGCACTAAGGACTACTAAAGAAATCACTCCCCCAAGAACAGTTCCATCCCCCCAAAGCCCCCTATAGCAGCCAGCAGGATAAGTTAGCTGCATCCTGGAGCCTGCAGCCCAACTTATAGGCAGTACCACCAAAGAGCCTCCTCTCCGGAGCTCTTGCTCAATGTTTACATCACTGTGGAGGAATGTGTGTGAGTCTCATAGCTTTCTAAGGTTTCTGTAACTTTCACAAGCTTTCTAAGCCTTTGAGCCTCTCCCTTCCTTCCTCTCTCCAGGAGGGAATGTTTCAATTTGAAGGAGAGAGATATATAATATGTACAAGGGGTCTAAGGTCCACAATACACAAAGAATTTTAATTTCTCAATAACAAAGGAAAACAACTAAATCTTAAAATACCAAAGCACTTGGTTTCACATTTCTCCGAAGAAGATGTGTACAATGACATGTATAAGAAGGGACGCTGAATATCTCTGCTCACAATGGAAATGCAAGTGAAAACCACCTTCACATTCACTGGGACGGCTATAATCAACACCAGGAAATAGAAAGTACTGTCCAAAACACGGAAAAGTTGCAACATTCATTCCTTGCTGATAAGAATGTAAAATGTGCCGGATGGTGGTGGTGCAAACCTTTAATTTCAACACTTGGGGAGCAGAGGCAGGTGAATCTCTGAGTTCGAGGCCAGCTTGGTCTACAGAATGAGTCCCAAGACAGCCAGAGCTACACAGAGAAACCTTGTCTTGAAAAACAAACAAAGAATGTAAAAACGTGAACTACTTTGGAGAAGGGCTTGATGGCTCCTAAAAATGCTAAGTACAGGGCTGGCAAGATGGTTTGGTTGATGTAGGTGCTTGCTACTAATCCAGGAAACATGAATTCGATTTCCTGGAACCCACGTGGTGGAAGTGGAGAAGTGACTCCTGCCATTTGTCCTCTGATCTCCACAGTGCCCACTGTGGCACGTGGATGTCCCCTCCACATATACACAGAAATGCACAAATAAATGTAATTGAAAATGTCGTGTTGAGAGTGGTCAGGAGTAGTGAGACACACATGTAACCAGCACTTAGAAAGCGGAGACAGGGAAACTACAAGCTAAAGGCCAACCTGGGCTACACAGAGAGACCCTCTCTCAAAGCAAAAGAACAATGAAACAGGAAATTCTCCAAATATCTTCTCTGTGTATTGGTTGTGAGACTCCCGTTTCAGAAGAGGTCAGCTTATGTTCTCGATGAAGATATGCTGCCCAGAAGGTCTGAGAAGAATCTGCACATGCAGGCCTTAGAGTTTCCGCCCTGCCCTAATACATTAGGCCACACCCCTTTGGTTCAATCACTTTCCACAGTCATCCATGTTTGAAAGCCAGATTCTGTTTTAGGGGGGAAAGTGGAGTGAGAGCTGGCTTAGTGGGTAAAAGGGATGTCATCTTGTGGACCGTGGGCTTCCCAGCAGCAATTTCCTGGCCAGCAGCCCAGCACGAGGGTTCAGTGAGAGACCCTGCATCAGGAGAACGAAACAGAGCATGATAGAGCAGTATACTGGGCGTCCTCCTCTGTCTTTCATGTGTGTCTGCGAGCGTGTGTGCACACCGTGCAGTGAGAGGCTGGGCGCTCAGTTTGACGATGGCCGTGTAAGGCTCTGTGCAGAATCTATAAGGTACCTTCAGGCTCAGGAGAACACCCACTCCCACTGAGGGGCAGACAGTAGAGAAGTCCAAGCAAGGACAGTCACAGGAGGGGCGGGGGAGCTGTAGAGATGGTGACCCTTAGAAGGTGGGGACCAACCGAGCACACTGTCCGTTCAGCATCTTGCCCATCGCTGACCATGACCTGCAGCGGCTGCTGTCTGGACCTGTGAAGGAGACCAGCTGCTCTAAGATGCAATCCAGCTTCCTATGAGCATAAGCCACTTTATCTCGAAGTCTGGCAAGCTTTTAAATTGGATGCTGGCTGAACTGAGAGGGGGCATGTCACGGGATGGACAAAGGGTCCAGCAAGAGCCTGGCCTTTCCACGTAATTAGAGGTCAGAGAAAGGAGGCTCCATGGTTGAAGGAAGGTGAGCTGCAGCCCCTGACCGGAGAGGGGCAGGACCCCAAAGGAGTCAGGGGGCTCCATTCCCGCACTAACTATGCAATTATACCAAGAGATCCTTTTCGAAGTTTGAATTTGAGCTCTCAACATCAAAACAAAAGCAGAGTCAACTTTCTGTTTCCTTCCATGACCTAATAAAATGTGTCAGAACCACTATTCATTTTAGCAACCTCCAAGTGTGTGTGTGTGGGGAGGTACCTAGAAAGCATCATCTCCCTGAATGACTCTCTGTGCTGAAATTCACTTTCCCTCTGCAGTTAGGGCCAGACTATTGGCTTTCAAGTCTCAGAAAGAAACTGTTTTCTTCACACCCCAACGTGAATAAGCATCCTGTTGCTTTCTGTGATGTTTGCGCTGTGTCTGCATCACAACTTTGCAGGCAGGAGCCTTGCAGAGATGACACGGGAAGTGAGACTGGCTTATTTTAAACTTTGTATTTTGAGATCGCGGTAGACTCCCATGCAGTTGTAAGAAATAATAGACAGAGGTCCCAAGAGGCCCCATCTACCATTTGTCTGGTTCCCCGATGGTAAAAGCTTACAGGGCTCCGATGCACTCATATTGATTCCTCGCTAGATCTGGAGTTTCTCTGTTTCGTGCGCGTTAAGTGTGTGTTTAGTTCTATGGAGCATGAACCGCTCTGCGCTCTGCTGGAGAGAAAGTCCTCTGCCAATCACTTCAGTGCTGAGGGAGAGGGGTTGCTCTTTGGTGTCTTCTTGTAGATGATACAATGCCCTATTTAGCTAATACCTTTTATTCAAATAATACAAAATATTACATGGCTCTTACATCTTTGAAGATGTGTTTAATAGCTTTACATCTCAGAGATCTTGCAATCAGAAGTCGAGACCCAGCCAACCTGACCTGGGATCTACTAAGATCGCCTGCTCCTCCAGCTGGACTACAATGTCTAGCGATAACAGTTAAATAAAATCTTCCTTTTCTTGAGCTAATGCACCTTCTTGCTACGTTGTTGAGACATTCTCAGGCGTTCCAGTTTGCTTTTCTGCTCTGTGATAAACACTCTGAGGCACACAATTGGGTGGGGTGATGGTTTATCTGACGCGTCTAGGTGACACCCCTTCACCACGGGGAGTCAGGTTAGGAACTTCAGCAGCAACTGAAACAGAGACCAGGCAGGAGCCCTGTTCCCTGCCTTGCTTCCTCCTGCTCAGGCTCAGTTGCTTCCTCCTACAACCAGGGCCAGCTGCTCAGGGTAGGCTGTGCTCCCCCACATCCATCAGCTAACAAGAGAATGTCCCACAGACGCACCCACAAGCTAATCTGATCAAGGCCGTTCTCAGCTGAGCTTCCCTCTCCACTCTTGCCTATGCCATTTGACAGCGGGAACATACTAGAACACTGGGCTGAATGTGAACATGCCAAGCAGAGGCAAAGTGTCCTTGGTAACCTCTAAACCATGGGCACAGTCTTCTTGGGGAGTTCTTCTAGGGGCAGTATGACTATCTTCACCCAAGAGTACTGATGGACACGTCCCCTCTGCAGCTTCAAGCTCGGGGGCTGCAGCTTCTTCTGTACTGCCAGGTACTAGAAGGTAGTTCCCACCTTCATTCTGCACACTGGTGCCATTTACACAGCACAGGGGTCTTCCGGTGTGGCCTCGTGGTCAAGCTCGCCCTCCTTCCCTCTTGTTTGGTCCCTCTTCTGGCCTCATTAAGCCACTACATTTTCCAGGGGAGGATCTGGCCAGGCTACACTTCTGAACTTATGATCTGGTTCCCACATCTGAGCCGCCTCCAAATCTAGTACCTTCAAGCCCTGCTCCAACTTACATCCCCCTCCAGTCAGATCCCAGCGCTCAGCCATACTGTGCCGGCCACTTAGTTCAACCTCCAGATCTCATCGTAGCTGCAGCTGCTATGAGCTCTCAAGCACAAACCCACGGGCTGCACTGGACTCAAGGTCTCCTGCCTCCCAGCCCATGACGCTTTCCACTGACCACACCTGGTTCTTCTCTTATCAACTTAGCTCTGCACCCTTGTACAGCCTCCTCCAGCCTCCTCCAGCCCCCTCCAGCCCCCTCCAGCCTCCAGGCCACCCTGCTTCTCACTTTACTCCTCCTTCCAACCTATCCCAGTAGCTTATACTTTTCAGATTATCTTTGGCTGTTGCCAGACCCCATCACCCTCTATGACTTCTGTTCTCTCGCTACAGGAAACCACAAAAAGCAGACGTGAGATGGATCAACCAGGTGCAGTGGGAAATTGGAGGCAGGACAGAATGTGGCTGACACTGCACTTTCCTGCAGGCTAGCTGGGGTAAGTTCCTTCCTGCCACCCTACCAAATAACCAGTGGTAAGCCAATATCCTGAGTTTCCTGAGTATGGGATCACCCAAAACCATGGCATGCAGTTGGGGAGATGCAGGGAGGGGTCAGGGAATGGCAGTGGCCTCCTCCTTTGGGTGAACTTTGTGCTCCTAGGATCATCACTAAGCTGGGCATGAAGCCCTGATCTGCTACTTTTCCCACGTGTGTGGCCAACAAATGAAGAAACTAAATCTGTTTCTAGGCACATGAAATGGCAATAGTGGTAGTTTAGGGTTGGAAAAATTACTGATTGAAAGTAAACAAAAGTCTTACCATGTGGCCTATTGCATACAAGTCTCCAAGAAACATTTGTTATTATAATAAGATGGAAATGCAGGCTGTCATGCCAACTTTGGGGACAAAGAGTCAGAGATTTGATTGGGTGGTCAAAGGCCAACACTGAGCCCTCTTGGGAAAGGCGCAGAGAACTAGACACAGGCTGGTCTTGGAGAGGGAGGCAGAGGAAAGAGATGGCTGCGGAAGGCTGTTCACCAAGGATTGCACCACAACCCTAAAATGGGGTCTTTGTCCCCGACTCCTGCAAAATTGAGTCCCTCTCTATTCCTTCTGTTCTGGAAGCTGAAGTTCTCTCAACAGCTCTGCTTTAAAAGGCTCAGAATCCCGGGGTTCTCTTTGCAGGCTCTTTCCTCGGCAGCTCTAGAGAGAAACCATGGGCCCTTCCCATTCTGTACCTTTGCCCCTCCCAGCAACTAAATCAGAACATCAGGGTGGGTACTGCACACAGGTGGGTTTTGGAGTTCTGCAGATGTTTCCACAGGAGCCAGTGCTGAATGCAAGGAGACCAGTGGCAATGGTGTCTCCTCTGGAGTCAGAGTTAGACTGGAGAACTATGGCTTGCCACAATGCCTTTTAAAGGTCTGTTCTCATTAGAATAAGCTCCCATTGGAATCTCTGAGAGAACTGGAGGCATCCTCAGTTTACCCAGACCACTGTCACAGTCATTGCCATCCATCTAACACCTGGCACCCCGTTGTCCCACTGAAGAGATCTCCAGCTTGCCACAGGATACAGCAGCAACATGCAATGGCATTGTATCTTCCCTCAAAACCCAGGGCTGGGGGCTGGAGTCGTGGCTCAGTTGACAGAATGCTTGCCTAGCATACAAGAAGCCCTGGGTCCTGTCCCCAACACATAAGAACAACATGTGGTGTGTGCCTGTTAGCCCAGCACTAGGGAGTTGGAGGCAGAAGGATCAGGAGTTCAAGGTCATCCTTGGCTACAGAGTTCAGAGTCAGCCTGGGATACATGAGATTGTCTCAAACACCAAATACAAAAAAACTAAGGACCTCAACTTCCATAGTTTAAGTCTTGAATGTCCCCCAAGGGTCTGTGCTGATGTTGGGTGGAAGTGAGGCCTAGAGGAGGGAAGTTATGTTAGTAGGGTCTATATTCTTGAAAGGGATATCAGGACCCTCTCTTCATCCCGGTCCCCTTTGCCTCCTGGCCATCACGGGGTGAACAGACCTCCTTTGCCATGTACTCCCACCATGATGTACTACTGTACTAGCCCAAAGCAACAGGGCCAGGCGATCATGGAACCTCTAAGTCTTTAAAATAAACCTTTCCCTCCAAGTTGTCTCAGTTATTCGTCACAGCGTCAGAAAGATAGTGCATGATCAAAATCAGTCATATAAACAGAAACCTCATTAATGTGTGCCAGAGGCTGGCATGTGGGCATGTGACTCTGGCCGATGAAATACAAGAATACTGAAGGTGTGTGTGTGTGTGTGTGTGTGTGTGTGTATTGTGTGTTTGTATGCATGTATGTGTTTGTGTGTGTGCGTGTGTGCGTTGTGTTTGTATGCATGTATGTGTTTGTGTGTGTACATGTGTTACTGAAGACTGAGTGAATTCAGGGTCTTATGCCCAGTAGGGAAGTGCTCCTTCAGCTCCATGGGATGTTTTCCTTCCTATTGTACTGAGGTAGATGAAGAGGGTCCATCTACTTCTCTTCCCTGATTCTGGATGCTAAAGATTGAGAATGTCCAGCTCAGTGATGCCACAGCCATCTGTGACCATGTAGAGAGCTGCGAGTGACACGTGTTGATATCTGAGCTACAGGACCCACACTGAACCAGTCTGCTTCCACATTACTGCTAACGGATTAATACACTATGGGCTTGGTGGTTAAGCTCCTTTGGGTAGAACTCTGTGTTGTTTGCCGGTGGACACTTTGAAAAGATCCAGGCATCGGCAGTAATGTCTCGCAGGGGAGTTGGACAGACGGCTGTTTTCTGCTTGTCTTCAAAAACTTCTTTTAACCTGACTGAGGCACTGCAGCCAGCGCATAGGATGAAGCTTTTCATGGAGTCCTACCAACTTCCCAAACATTAGGACCCCCTCCCTCCAATGAAACACCGAGTAGTTACATCCTTTGGACTCACATGGCCATGGAATGGACCCTTCCTCATGAGTATTCTTGCCAACTGTTGGCGCTCTGTGCGCATGTGGTCAGGGCTGGCCAAGGCAATGTGCTATGGCGGAAAACTGAAGTGATTCTTAGATGCACCAGCAAACGCTGAGCCCCGTTAAATAGAGGTTTGTCCTGTAACTGTTGGAGCTGGTGCTTTCAGTCAGCTATAGCTTTCTGTCCATCAAGTTCCATGGACTCATGTTTCATTGCACTGTCCAGTTCTATCCAATTTCATTTAAATGCGTTTGTGCTTTTGAGTTTGTATGCAAGGATTGTGCAGGCTATCAGTTTGATGAATTCTTTACAGGGACTGTGTGATAAATATAATTAAATGACTGAACATCTTGAAGCGAGTACTAGAATTCTAAGTTGGCAGTCTTTATTCCTTGCCAGAAGCATTTCTTTCCTGAGAGTCACATCTCTGTTGAAGTCATAAAATTATGACAAGGAAGGAATTTGAATGTTAATGAACTATTTATTTAATTTATGTCTTTTCAAGGATATGCCTACTAGATAAGTCAAAATAAGAACTAGATATTAAGTACCTGGTATGTGTGGTGTAAATTCTAAGTTGTAAAATCTCATTAGCATCTGTAGCCAGATTTTCAGGTCTCCCCCAATCAAATCTGATTGGTATTAACTTCGAAGAGAATGTATCTCCTTATTTCTTGTGGAAACAAAGGCATAACTTGTCCCCAACGCAATGTGTTTTTTTACTTCCATTCTGAAGTGGTTTAATTGAGCAATTTTTTCTATCATCCAGTGTCTCTCTGCAGCTATTGTTTTTTGTTCATTAGCATTTAAAAAATTCAAAGTCAACAAAGCATCATACAGGATCCAGGCACTCGGTGTCTTTCCCATCTTTTTGAGGGTTTTTTTCTTTACATTACTTTACTCTCTCTTTATTATTTTTAAACTATTTTTCTATGAGTGTCTATGCCTTTTTCTAGTTATTGGCCATTCAGCTTTTTATTGCATCAATCACAACAATACAGTTCCACACAGTGTACAAATGTCCCCATAACAATTGTCTGCACATAAAAGCTACCCACAAGTTTATATTCTTTTGCAGTGTGTGTGTGTGTGTGTGTGTGTGTGTGTGTGTATGAGTGTATGAGAGCACACATGCTTGTTCCCTGGAACTGGAGTTGCAGGTGGTTGTGAGCTGTTCTATATGGGTACTGGGAACCAAACTCTGATGTTCTGCAAGAGCATCAAGCACTCTTAACTGCTGAGCATCTCTCCAGCCCTCCTCTCATTTTCATATCAGAGAGTTCACAATATTACTTTGTTAATTTACCACTTACATAATCCTCTTGTTAACTCAAAATCCAGAAGGCCAGGGGGGCATTTTCAGGTGAAGATTCTGAAGTTCCTTTTGATGCCCAGAGCCCACCGCATCTACCTAGGGAGTATCTCCCATTTCTGTGGAGGAGAGGCGCTGGCCTCAAAGCCTACATTCATTCTGTACCATGACAGGGCAGCTGACTGGACTTTGACACCAAGAACACCAGATCACATGCCCTTTTACTGGCTGCATGCTTGTGAGCAGATTACCTAACCTTCTGAAGTTCCGATTTCAAATGCAAATGATAATCCTTGGATTAACCTTTCAGGATTATTGTAAACTCTGAACAAGATGACAGAATGAAATGTTCCAAAGGAAATCAATTTGGAAACTATAAAGTACTCTATAAATGCCATATACTTATAATTAATCATTTCTCTTTAAGGCCTATAAAACAGATTGGTAGCTGTGTAGACTCCTGTTAAACAGCCACCAGATACCTGGAGGAGCAGCTTTGTCAGCCACACAGGCCTCTACTGTGGTAGCCTAAATATTTTCCCATACACTGTTTTACAGTAGGGTAAGCTATATGGCATTATTTCTTCAAGTAATTGCTCCCTACAATTCTGTCTTTGTCATTCTTTTCAGTTATTCTAACTCGTTTGACTGACACCTGGCCTCCTGGGATGACTAGCTTCATATTTCAATGGTGTGCCTACACGGTCTAGTTTGAACCACCATCCTAGACACAAGACAATAGCTAAGTTGATATAACTAGCTTGCTTTTGTTGGTCTATTTGCTTTGTCTTTTGAGGAAAGGTCTCACTCTGTAGTCCAGGTAAGTCTTGAACTTGTGGTAATCCTCCTGCCTAAGCTTTCCAAGGGCCGGGCCATGTCTAGTTTACAGATTTTTAAGATGATGTTTCAATGGAGATGATACTTTTGTTTGTTTTTGTTTTTCTAGACAAAATTTCTCTGTGTAGCTCTGGCTGTCCTGGAACTTGCTCTGTAGATCAGGCTAGCCTCAAACGCAGAGATCGGCTTGCCTTTGCCTCCTGAGTGCTGAGATCAAAGGTGTGCGCCAGCACTGCCTGGCTTGGAAACGGTAACTTTATAGTTAGTCAGCTTACTGCAACTTTTGGGAAGGCCATGGTAGACCCCAAATCTGAGGTGAGGGTTAAGGAGATGAAAAGTGAATTTCTATTGGCTATTACAGTTTGATGAATTTGATGTTTTTCACCCGACATCATTTAGAAAGACGTTGAGGTCAAGTTACTATCAGATTGCCAGTCATTTATTAGCAGAAAAGTTAGGACCCCTACTTCTCTCCACCTAGGGTCAACTAAACAGCATCATATTTTAAAAGGCCACCAAGAGACCCAAATGGAGTTATATTTTACCACATCTCACAAACTGTGAAGTCAAAACACTAGTTATGGCTTCCTATGCAACGGGCGATGTCCTTCAGCACATCTGAGTCTGGTGACTAGTAAATGGGACTTCATAGGACAGGCCCTGTTGAATCACTGTTGGGGACTTCAATCCAAAGAACATGAATATTTCGTTTGGGGTCCTAAATTTTATCACCTACTGAGTTTTCATTGTCTGTGGCGTGGGAAATCCTATCCAGCACTCGGAAAACATTTTTTTTTCTTTAGATCCAGGTGTCATTTCTCATCATGTGTACTATGTTTGCAAAATAGATGCAATCTCGTCATTCTTTACAAACCACTTGGTACCACGGAATATGGACGGCAGTTTTCCAGTGTCGACAACACTTGCTCTGATAATCCCTATATTTAAAAACCATTGTGTAAACCTAGAGCTTATGCCTCGCTTGTATTTCACAAGATCATCTAATGATCCAGTATAGGAGAAAACAGAATTTGAACTAAACATGGAACTCTTTTTTTTGTTTGTTTGTTTGTTTTGTTTTTGTTTTTCAAGACAGGGTTTCTCTGTGGCTTTGGAGCCTGTCCTGGAACTAGCTCTTGTAGACCAGGCTGGGCTCGAACTCACAGAGATCGGCCTGCCTCTGCCTCCCGAGGGCTGGGATTAAAAGCCTGCGCCCCCCCCCCCGCGCCTCCTTTGGGCCTGAGCTGTAGTGATTGGCCCCAGCAACCCTAGATTTTAATCGTTCTGACACTCACCTGATCTGACCTCGGGTTCCTAGTTGCTCTGTTGTGTGCTTGCTCTGTAAACTGTTGAGTGCTGCACAAATGCATGGAGTTAAAAATATCCAACAGGTTAGCATTCATTACTACAGAGCTTTATATTTATTTTGTCACAGCCCAATCTTCAGCCAGACACAGGATAGAACCCCCCTCCCCGCGCAACTTATACGAGGGGAGGTTAAGGAACCGGTACCAGGTGGATGTTGACATCCATAATCAGAAACCGACTCTTTTCCCCAAACATTAAATTGTTCCTCTGGCTGTTGTTGCTTAATGGAGGTTCGAGGATCACGCGGGTAGAAGCAAACATGGTTGAATACATTGTTAATGTCAAAGAAGACTCCCCTCCACCTACCCTAGCCTTTTCCCCGTGGGTTCGTCCCGCGGGTACACCCGCACCCGCCTTCAGCGCGCCTCGGCACTGCCACGCATGCGCAACGGGATTGGCGCAGGCTCAGTGGTGGAGAGTGGGGCAGGGCCGCCCCGCCCCTCCCTGCCTCTGTCGCCGCTGCCCTGCGGATGCAGGAGGATCAGCTGATCTCCCTCGGCCGCGGTCTGTTTCCAGCGCTGGGCTCAGATGCTTTGAGTGGATCTCGGAGTCCCCTTCTCAGCACCAACTCCAGCGTGTTCCACATCTCTCCGCGCGCTGACCGCCCCGCCTGCAGCACAAGGTGGTTTGTGTACGGTTACCATGGAGACGCTATCCTGCCCGGCAAAGGCAGTGCACGGGAGGGCGGGAGGGTGAGGTGAGGATGCTGCGGCGCTCGGCCCTAACCTGGACCGATGGAGGAGCGGGCTTTGCCCGGAGTGAAAGAGCCACTGTGCACTCGGGAGGTGAGGAGTCCCCCGCAGGTTCACCAGGGACCCCTCCTGCTGTTGTTTTGTCTTCTGTCTCCCGATAGGGTCCAGTGGTGCTGCGGCATACTCTCAGGTCCGCACAGGTGTCTCGTTCTGTAATACTTAGCAGTCGCCTGGGATTTAATAACAGGAGTTCAGAAACACTGGTTGAATGAGAAGAGAGTGGTAGACTAAGGGGGTTTGTGTAGGCAGGAGACGTAGCCAAGGTCACACAGAGCAAACTTGGATTTTTCTAGGTAACGGATGTGTCCTCAAGAAAGTGGAGCAATATTAATTACATCCTATGTGTACAGAATGCCTCTTACGACCCATGCCACGAATACTACAGCATATTCTTCCATTCCATCCCGACTTCGAATTCTTTTAACTTGGTATAAAAGCAAGTCACACTATTTGTATTCCATTTTGAGACTCTCTAAGGTTCTGACTCACAGTTGGTGTTGATTTGGTATATCTGACATTCAGTAAAGCCATTAGTAAAAGCTGTCTGTTTTTATCAAGGGCAGTACTCTCTACTTGAAAATTTAAATTTATGATATACATGAAAACACTGAGCAAATGCCATTCTATTTTGTGGTTTCTCTTACTAGTGATTATTTTCACTCACAAGGATGTTTTCTCCACTTCTCTTTATCAGATAGCCCCGGACAATAGTTCTTAACTTTTCCAAGGGCTAAGCACTGTGCTAAAGCATATGGGCCATTTCACGCAATGCTAAAAACCACATTAAGAGGCAGTCACTGTGGTTTTTACAGACAAGGACACAAGTGTAGAGATGTTCTATACCCTGCCCAAGGTCACAGAGCTGTGGGTCGTCAGAGGACTTAAACACTTGCTCTGACATCTAAGCACTTTTCTCACACCTGTTTGAATATGCAGTTATTCCGTCATAGGAAGGGTCCTGAGTGATTTGCTGGGGAAAGGGAGTGAACCCACACACACTGATTTTGGCAATGTTGATAGGATATTGCCATGCTTAGCATGAAATATCTGGTTTAGGTGCTATTAGTAGCAAAAGTAAAGATAGTGTTATATATGTGTGTGTGTGTATATATATATATATATGTATATATATATATATATTCCCTGGAACTAGAATTGTGGCCATGTAAGTTTTTATAATTATGTATAAAATTATGTAAATAATGACTTTGAATTTCTTTCACAAAATAAGAAATATTTTGTTTTTAAAAATAACACACAGGGCTGGAGAGATGGTTCAGTGGTTAAGAGCACTGGTTGCTCTTTCTGAGGACGAGGGTTTGATCACCAGAATCTATATGGTGGCTCACAACCACTTGTAAACCCAGTTCCAGGAAATCCAATATTCTCTTCTGGCTTCTGTGGGCACTGTGTGCATGGGGTGCATTGACATAATCACAGGCAAAATACCCATACACATTAAAACAACAACAACAACCAGTTCCTATGTTTTACTTTTCCTTCTGTAGATGATGTTCATCCTTTCGGGATCCCTTTGGATGCCACAGACTGAAGACAGCGTGATGTGAAACAGAATTTAGCTTCCCTCTTCTCTCCAGACATCTCCCCTGGCTTCTTCTGGAAGGGCTCCTGGCCTCTCTCTGACCCCTGTAGGTCTGCCTACTCCATGTTGCCTTTAGCCTCTTCCTGTCTTCTCACATGCCTATTCCTTCTGTTCTCAGTGCCCATTGCTGTTTTCACCTCTTTTCTCACCTTGAAGTCACTGCCACTCCTGAATCTCAGACTTCCATACAGGGCTCATTGACTGTAGCATTTGTGCAGTCCCGTTCTTTAGGGCAACTGGAAAGAGAAAGGGAGCTATATTTGAACTCACGTTGCCACAGAGCCTCACAAATCAGATGCCAGTATGAACACCAATATACCTTTATCATCTGTCATGGTGGATATCTCCGATTAAAGAAGCCATGCAACCTTCATTCTGGGAATTTTTAGCTCAGGTGTGCGTAGTCTTCAGTTGTGCTGCTCTGGAGGGTTGGGGTTCAGGGTCCCAGGGTAGGAAACAACCCCAGATGATGAGCAGTTAGTTCTAACCCTGGAAATATGTAAGACAGAGACAATTAGGGACCTTATGGAGTCTTTATAAAGGCCACTAAACTCGGTCTAAAAATGTGGGAAAGGCATACCCAGGAAGGGTTCTTGAAGAAGTGATTCTCAGAGTGGGAGGAGTAAGAAGTGCCCAATTTTTCTTTCCTCTCTTTTCTCCTTCCTGCCCACCCTTGCCAAGTCACACCAGCCTTTAAGATTGTCAGTCCATGCATCAGTTTGTGTCTTGTTTCTCCCTGCCATGTCGCTCTCCCTCTGGTCCCATCCAGGCTTCATTCTTGGAGCACCTGCTGGGCCATGCACAGCTGCACATGTTCCAGATGCTCTTTCTTGGCTTACTCACAGTTCTTTCCTCTGAGGCCACTGTCACCTGCTCAAAGTCAGCCCATTTTCCAGACCCTAGCTCAAGTGCTTCCTCCTCCATAAGTTTCCAGGTGCTCTCTCCTAATTGGAAAGATTTAATTTCCTGTTGGGTAATTGCATGGCCATTTGTGTCAGTTTTCATTGTCCCCTCAATTTCTTCCTTATATTGAAGTCGTTTGGATACAAATAAGGCTGATACTTGGTTGGTACATACTGAGAAGGCTTCCCTTGTAGGGAAAACGTCTCAAGTGGTTTTATACTAATAGGCAAGTATTGCAACCCCCAGCCTCCAGACATGGCCTCCAACCACCCTTCTAAGTCTAGAATAGCTTGGCCAACAGTCCTGGGCATACAGCATAGCTTTCCCTTTACTATTGCTTTGAGTTTATCTACCTTATAGGAGTGCCTCAAGATCTGTGGCGGTGATGTACTCAAGAGGACTTAGCCCACTGTTTAGTATTAAATGCTTCCCTGACATTAGCGGTCCAGCTGGCTTAGCACAGAGGCAGAGTTTTATTATTCTTTATGGCCCCAGAGTTCTAGGTGGAGGCCTTTACCTGTAGCAAACATACTGCCCCTGTGTCAGTTGGTCATCTCTAGTAGAATGAACCTGCTCCCATTGCCAGAAAGGCTGTATAAAATTAAGATTTCTGTAGTGTGCTTATGTTATGGCTTGCATGCTTTGTTGTAAATAGATGTTCACACTCTTTGTAATTATTTTTCACATTGACTAAGCCCACTGATAACTTACAACTTAATAGATAACAACTTGTAACTCACCCACTGTAAAAAACCCAAAACAAAACATCATCTTTATCAAAAAGAACCATAATTGTCACCAGTTTTTTCATACTAGTAAACTTTTCTAAGTTTGATTTAGCTAATAATTTGTTAGCATTAATATAATAACCAGAGGTAAATGGTACAGGTCATATTATAGCGGCACTTGGGAGGAGATGGAAAAATCTGTGAACATTTATACACAATTTTAAAATTATTATTTTCATGTGCATGGATGTTTTTCCTGCATGTGTATCTGTCCACCGTGTGCGTGCATTACCCAAGGAGGCCAGAAGATGACCTTGGATAACCTGGGAGTAGCGTTGCAGACATTTGTAGTATACCATGTGCTGGGAACCAAGCACAGATCTTCTGGAAGAGCAGCCAGTGCTCTTAACTGCTGAACAGCCCCACACTCTTTTTTTTCTTTTTAAACCCTTTTACCTACATTTATTTTTCCACAGATATTCGGTTAAATATTTTACAGAACTCTTAGAAAACTGCCTGAGTTCTTGCTCCATTGCACTGTGTACTTTTGGATGCAAACTGAAAAGTAGCAGAGAGGACTGTGGGTCAGGAACAAGATGTCTTTTTACTTCCTAGAGCTCTCTGTTGAGTCTGTATTCGTTTTGCCCAACTCCCTTTGGGCATTGCGGGACTCACTAGTGCTATGTGAGGCTAAAGCGTAGGCAACTTGACTTAGTGTCTAGAAAGAAGCCTTTTTATTGTATAGAAACTTTTCGAACCACCATGGTCTTTTGCTTCCTTTTGTGGGTGGTGAGAGTCAGAATTGGGGCCTTTCATGGTCTAAGTGCACAATCCACCACTGTACCACACCGCAGGCCTTTCAAGGAATCTTTCTAAATCAAGCCAACCTGCCATGACCACTTAAGTTATATGTTGTGAGGCTGAACTTATGTATCAAAAATATACATTAATATACATGAAATAAAAAGTATGCAGGTGTATGTGCACTTAAAGCATTTTATGTATTTTGAAACAAATCCCATTGAAAGTCGTTGATAATCTAACCTTGTCAAAGTGTTAGAAGTTGGATGTCTTAGGCCTGCCATAGCTTTTGAAAGTTTTGTTAATATATATACATATATACATACACATACACACACACATAATTCTGGAGTCCTTGTTTAAACTCAAAATCCTGACTAGGAGAGCCTCCAGAGGAAAATTGCTCAGGCAGTGGCTGCCACTTTAGCGAAGTTCCTGGTGCTTTGTATGTGCAAAACGACTTTGCCTGTATTTTCAGAAACTTGGGGGGTGGAGCCAAGTAGAGCTAACCGAATGTTCCTGTCTGTTGCTGTGCAGAAGCTCAATGGAAAGGGTCACATGTAGCAAATTTCTCTGTCTAAGGAATCAGTTGCTTATGGAGACAGGATCTTTTCTGTCTCCTTGCATGGGTCAGAAAACATTTTCTTTTTAGAAGAAGCCATTCTGAAGTTGGATGGCTGAGATGCCTGAATAATGTATAGGCTTCTGTCTCTGAAAGCACATTTGTGTAAGGTTGTTTTTTTTTTTATTTTTTAGGTTTGGGGTTTTTATTTTTTTTATTTTTTAGGATTAAAAGTTTTGCTAAAATAATGAATACATTGATACCATATATTACTTAGAATATGTTTTTAAAAATCTGGACCATTGTTAGGTTAGGTTGGTCTCTGTAGGTCACATTGGACCTTTATCAGGGTAGGCTGGTCTCTATGGACCATATTGGACCATTGTTGAGTTATATTGGTCTCTGTGGGCACACTGGACCATTGTTGGGTTAGGATGGTCTCTGTGGGTCACACTGTATCATTGTTGGGTTATGCTGGTCTCTATGGGCCATGTTGTGCCATTGTTAGGTTGGGTTGGTCTCTGTGGGCCACACCGGAACATTGTTGTGTTAGCTTGGTCTCTGTGGGCCACAATGGGCCATTGTTGGGTTAGGCTGATCACTGTTGGTCACATTGCCCTTTGAGAAGGATCTACTGTCTCATGGCCCTGCTGCATGGCTATAAGTATTTGATAGGCTGGGAAAAGAATACAAGATATTAATGTTTGGTATTTATCCACCAAGGACAATATCTTAATTGAAGATGATTTGAATTGATTTATTAGGGAAAAAAATGGACAGTATGGGAATAAGCCATTCTTGAGGGTTTGTTGGGAAAACAAATGCCGTTTGGAAGGATGCCCCAGCAGGCTCCAATTTAACCTATATAAGCCCTTTGTGTAGGGATGGTAGGGAAGGGCAACAAAAGCTTAGTTAAAACTTCTAATAGAACTCTCAATGCTTTCAGGTAGGTTTATGGATATGAGATGAAGTCTCGGGCTGGGGCTGGGCTGGGGTGGGGCTGAGGCGTGAACTGGAGCAAGGTTGGGGTGGGCCTGGGCAGGGTCCAGGCTCAGTAGAGGAACATTTGCATGGCAGCAGTAGGCCCTGGCTTCTTTGGCCCTTTCGTGTGTGTGTGCACGTGCACGTGCATGCACACATTACGTGCATATATGCACGTATGTGTACAGGTGCACTTACCTGTGGGGCATGTGTGAGCCAGGGAGTTGACATGAAAATATCAATCATTTCTGCGTCCTACTTTTTGAGTTCAGGTCTCTCACTGAACCTAGAGGTTGCTGTTTGGACGAGTCTGGCTGGCTGGAGAGCTGGGATTGGCTGGCCTCTGCCTTCCAGCGCTGGGGCAACAGGCACAGCTGCATTCCCAGCTTTTTAAAAACTGGGTTCTGGGGATTTGAACTTGATTCCCCCTGCTTGCTCAGCCAGCACTTAGTTCACAGAGACACCTCCCCAGCCCCTGTTCGTGGTTTTTTTTTTTTTTCA
The DNA here is from genome assembly GCA_004026605.1 of Ondatra zibethicus. NCBI lineage: Eukaryota > Metazoa > Chordata > Mammalia > Rodentia > Cricetidae > Ondatra > Ondatra zibethicus. The sequence continues at coordinate 70,536 of PVIU01006581.1, forward strand.
GGTGTCTATAGAGGAACAGCTTAGTATATGGATGGGTGCTTTTCTGTCTAAAGTACCGGGTAAAAAAAAATAGCTTATGTTTCTTATATCCTATATTTGCAGGGTGTGTGTCTGAAGACCATTTTCATTTGAAAGGAAAGATGTTGTCATCCAGTGATCAAAAGTTGGAAAAGCTGGATCCCTTTCATCGACCTTTGATGTCCAAGCAGAAGACCAGTGCGGAAATCATAAGTGAAGCGCGGAATGCCTTAAGAGCAGTTAGAACCCAAAGGCCGCTCACACCCCGGGAAGACCAGAGGAAACTGTTTGGGCCTGCCTCATCCAGGACCCCAGAAAACAGACCTCCCTCCTCCTTCAGGTACAGATGCTTGGCTTTGGTGGGCACACAAACATTTAGGCCACCAAATTACGTTCTCTCTATCCTTCTCTCCCTTAACGCCTGTCAGTCCTTGATCATCTTGCTGTCTCTAACGTCCTATGTTCCCCAGGGCGTCATATAGCAGGCATCATGCCTATGAGACCCCTTTCTAATTGGCTGCTTTTACTGAGGAATTCAAATGTATGCTTCCTCAATGGTTTTTCACAGTGTGGAAGCTCATTTCTTTTTAGCACCATATAAAGTTGCATCATCTGATTGCACCATAGTCGCGCCTTTGAGTTTCTTCCAATGGAAGTTCTGTTTCCACATTCCATGTCCATCAACGCTCTAACTCTCCACGTGCATGCTTTTAGGTAGGTACAAGTTCGAAGATTCTTTGAGTAATTGCCAAGGACTCCATGGCAGGGGCAGGTGGTGAGAATATGTTCGGCCTTCTAAGAAAGCACCAATCCGCCTTCCACAGCAGTCCACTGTGCGTTTCCGTGAGCATTAAGTGAGCATTGCCAGTCTGCTGCATTCCCCACTACCTGGACCCTGACTCTTCGGGAGGTGTGTAGCTCTATATTGTGCTGATTTGCATCTTTCCCCGGTGACGTGATGCAGAGCATCTTTTCATGCGCTTGCTCACCATCTGTGTATCTTCTTTGGTCAGACATCTGTTCAAGTCTGTGGTCCAGTTTCTAAATTGGGTTGTTTGTGTTCTTGTTGAGATTTAAGCATTCTTTGAATAGCCTGGATAGCAATCTTTTATGTTATCCATCTTTTGCAAGTCTTTTTTCTTACCAGACTTGGACTTCTTACCCTCTTGACTGTCTTCTGTGAGCAGATGTTTTTAATTTTAGCATAGTTTAGCTGATCAGCTTTCTATCCTGGAGCATGACGTCACTGCTGCAAAAAAAAGTCATCACCTTTATGCGAGTTTAGCCTGACTCTCTCTATGCTATCTTGTAGAGCTTTTATAGTTTCGAGTCTTACATTTGGCTCTGAAATTGAGTTTGAGTTCATTTCTGAGGTGGATGTGAAGTCATGCCTTCCCATTGTGTGTGTGTGTTGGAAAGATTATCCCTCTGCACTGCACAAAGTCACTAACTTACAATGGTTCAATGTATAAAGTTCCACTTTATGATGACATGGAAGTGAGTGCTGGGTCCTCAGGAGAAACTAGACTTTGACTTTTGATATTCTCCTGGGCTAGCCAGTGCAGCCGGATGCACTCTTGTGATGCTGGGCAACAGGAGCAAGCTGCAGCTTCAGATTGGTCACCAGGTCCTGAGAGTAAACAACTCAGTCTGTAGTATGCTGCCTTGATGTGCTCTGATATTGGTAGGTTAGGTGAGCTAAGTACGCCTGACTTAACAAAATTTTCAATTTAGGAGGTTTATAGGTTTCTCACTTCTCTCAAACCAGAGAGTACCTGCAGCCTTTGCTCCGCCGATGGCCGCCATTTAGCTGTATGTTTGCAGGTCTGTTTCTGATGATGCTTCTAACTCCGCCCTGTTACTGGCATTATGGTGTGCTTTGAAACCAGGCAGTGTCCCTTCTACCTTCCCTCTCTTTTATTGTTATTATTGATTATTGTGGGTCTTTTGCCTCTGCATATACACTTCCGGTTCAATTTGTTGATACAAAATAACTTGCTGGGACTGGAAGATTGCATTGATTCTGTATGTAAGTTGAAAGTTGGAAGCAACACCTTAAAAAACTTCATTATAAATAATGTTGCAAAAAAAAGTAACAATGCAACAATATTATGCGTTCTATCGGCAAGCATGGTCTGTCTCTCCAGCTAGTTAGCGCTCCTTTAGTTACTTTCATTGAGCTTCCATTCTCCTCACAGATCATATATGCTTTGGTAGGTTTACAGTCAAGCACTTGTATTGTATTTTCATCTCAATTGCTACCTGTCTATCCATGTAGGGAAACTGACTTGTATTAATCTTGTATGCTGCAACTGTTTGTTCCAGGGGGATTGGATTTTGTCAATTCTGTATTCCTTCTTGCAGAGAAGATAATGCTTTCTGCAAACAAAGGTTTTTTTTTTGTTTTTTGTTTTTTTGTTTCTTCATTCCTGATCTACCTGCCTTTTATTTCCTTTCCCTGCCTTTCTGAAATAACTGTGACTTCTGGACGCTGCTGAAAAGCAGCTGTGGCTGGGGGATCCTTGCCTTGCCCTTGATCTTAGTGGTGAAGCTCCAGGTTCCTCTGATAAAGCATGCCGGGATCTGTGGGATGTTTGTGGATAGTCCTTATCAAGGTAGAGAATTCCCCTTCTTTTCTAGGTGTGTGTGTGTGTGTGTGTGTGTGTGTGTGTGTGTGTGTGTGTGTTTAATGATAGAATCAGAGGATTTTTCTTCAACTTGTTAATGTGGTAGATTATATTTATCGTTTTTTTCAAGACAATTTTTTTCAGAGTTTGATTTTTGACCAAGATTCCTAAAGATAATTTTAGACACTAAGTAAAGAAACTTACTTTGAAATGACATAGTTAATAGTGACTGTCATATCAAGTTTATAAAGTTACAAAAAAAATCTTTAATATATATATATATATATAGTCTTTTAATTTAATTCTTCTTATTATTACTTGGACAAAGCATCAGGTAACCCTGCTGACCTACAATTTGCTGTGTAGTCAAGAATGACTTTGAACTATTGATCCTCCTGCCTCAACCTTCTGAGTGCTGGAATTACACTTGTAATTACAAGTGTCTACCATACATTCAGTTTTAGGCAGTGCTGGAACTGAACCCAAGGATTTGGCATGCCAGACAAGCATTCTACAAACTGAGCACTCAACACACTGAGCACTCTATAAAATGAGCATTCTATACACTGAGCACTCTATACACTGAGCACTCTACACACTGAGCACTCTACACACTGAGCACTCAACACGCCGAGCACTCAACACGCCGAGCCCTCTACACGCCGAGCACTCTACACGCCGAGCACACAACAACCAGAGCTGCATTGCTGTCCCTCTTTGTATCATTTAAAAATTTCATGTTAGACCATGTCTTATCATGTACCTCAGGCTAGTCTTCGGCTCATTATCCTGCTTCCGTGGTCTGAGTACTACGGTTACAGACATGTGCCACCATCTCTGGCTCAATAGTCAGTATTTTTAGTCTTCCTAAAAGTAATAGGAAAGTCGTTAACAGTTTTGAGTGTTAGAACCTGCTTAAATTGCCTTTTCTCAATGCTTCTACATTGTTTTTCAGCTAGAGTTTACTGGCATAGACTAGAAACAGACCCTCACAAACTAACCCTGTCCGCTTATCTCTTCTGCTAGCCTTCATGCCTCCAGCTTTGAGTTAACGGATTCCAGGCCCATCTCTGGCACCCGTCTCAGTCCCCTGGAGCTGGTGAGTACTTTCTGTCACCACCACCGTTAGGACATGAATTTGGCCACAAATACTAGGAGTCAGCACTTGTGTCCCTAAGGATATTATCATGTAGACCCAAGTGTACTAATAATTTAATGTGAGAGCCAATGCCTTTACATTTTTAAATATAATGCTTAATATCTAATGAAATGCCCCTGTAGCATATCTGTAATTTCATAGTAAAGAAAAACTAAAGTCATTTACTAAACAATATTTCATATTTTTGTTGTTTAAAAGTTATTTTATCTTAATAATTATCTATAACAAAATTATATATTTATATTTTAAGTGTATATATGTACTTTATATAGCCATACACACACACATATATGTGCGGGTACTTTAAAAACGTAAATTATTCATATGAATTTATATATATTTTAAGAGAGGGAGAGAGATGGAGACCAAAATACCCAACCAAACAAAAGTCACTAAAAGTAGTGTCTTTTTATTCCCCTATTCTTCATTGTCCTTGGCCCCGCGGGTTCCTTCTGACTCTTCCTAGAGCGCTCTGTCAGCTGCTCTTATGCAGAACTTCCCAGGAAGCCCCTGGTGGTTTGGCTTCTGCCGCCATTCATCAGACACGCCCCCTCTTCCTGCCCTGCTACTGTTCCCACACAGATGCACTGCGGGGGTTTGCTTAGACCAGCTTTCTTGGATGATGGTTATATCAACCCCACTCACAGCTGGCCCTTGAGTCAATAAGGGCTAATAAGCTGACCTTGAGCTAATAGTTAATAAGCTAACTGATGATACTCGCTTCATTTTGCCTGTATCAGTTTGTGCTTCCTCCTTGATAACAGCTACCTTGTGTCTTTAGTTTTGGATTCATTCTATTTCAACCTCAAACTGCCCCCCACTCATCCAAATCATCTTTTTGTGTTTGGGGACATGGGCATCCTATCAAATCATCTCACTGGGAGAGCTCTCCAGATGTCCTGTCTCCTCCCTCGCTCTAGGTGCCTGGTTCTGCTCTCCTTCACCATCATCCTGGGAGGCACCTCCTCCCTTTGTGGGAGCTCTCCTGTCTCCTGCATCCCTTCTCTGTGGTGTCAGCCCTGCTCTGGGTCGAGCATTCTTCCCATAGAAGGGTGTGTGGAGAGTAAATGACTTCACACTTGATTCCTGCTTTTCTTTTTTGAAAGTTAGCAGGATTTTCTTCCTTGGCTCCGGTTGTTCTGGCTTGCTTTTCATTGCTATGATAAAACCCTGCTTAGGAAAGAAAGGGTTTACTTGGCTTATAAGTTACATCATGAAAGGAAGCCAAGGCAGGAACCTGGAAGCAGGAAATGAAGCAGAGACCCTGAGGAATGACACCCTCCGGCTTGCTCTCTATGGCCTACTTCACACCTCTCTCTCTCTCTCTCTCTCTCTCTCTCTCTCTCTCTCTCTCTCTTTTCCCCACCATATACTCATCACCATAATGTTGTGAGCAGGCTTGTGGTTGATCTCTGCCCACCCAAGGCAAGTGTTCTGGGGTGATCTGTAGCTGTCCTCTGTGTGCCCGAGCCTCATGCTGCTGCGTGGCTGGTAGTTTATAACCCACTTACTGGGTTCTTTTCATTTCTGTTTTCCTATATTTAATTTCCAAAACCTTACTTCCCCCAACATTTAATTTGTATTTTTAGGTAGTATTCTATTGTTTCATGGGTACAGGACTTTAGATATAATTTGGTGGTTTACAACTCAGCTCTCCCTGTATAGCCCCTACAGCAGGTCTAGTTTGTTTTAGTCTCTGGCTTTCATGTTAGAGACCCTTCTGGGGCCTGGTGCTGGGTTTTGGCATATGGCTAGAATTTGCTCTACAGGCGGTATTAGCCAACCCTGCCACTAAGGCAATCTGGCTGGGTCATGTTGTTGATTAGGGCCCAGGCTCTGTTTGAGATGGCAAAGTCTGGTTGTTGATGCTCAAAGGCCAGCGGAGAAAGAAGGTAGGGACTCTCAGCATTTAGTACGTCAATACTCAGTTAATAGCCGTGCCAGTGGGACGTGGCAGCCCAGTTCTGGAATCCCAGGGTTTGGGAGGTAAAAACAGGAGGCTTCTGAGTTCATACCAGCATATACATAGCACATGTTTCAACATAGACAGTGCTTCAAAAATACATAAATAAGAAAGGAAAACTCAGTTTATAATAAGTTCCTGATACTTATCAATCAGGGCCTATTTTAGAGGACCCTTACTTACTGACCCATTGGAGAGGCCGAGTTTCACCCTCCCTAGACAGTAAGCATGCCTCCTGAATGCCTGACAGCATTGGCAGGGCAGGGAGAGGGTGTTACAGAGAACCTCAACCAATCCCCTGTCTTTCAGGCACCTTTTCCACAGACCTCTGCCAATGTCTCAGACTTGGAGATGGGGCCTTGGTCAAATTGCTTCTCAATTTCTATCACTCTGTATGTGTGCGTGTGTGCATGCGTGTCTTCTTGTGGGTATATTTGTGTTGATGGACTGTTAGAAAGTAAGGTGCAGCCATTGTGATACTTCATCCATAGAAATGTACATGGGTGCGCATCTCGTGAGAATCCTAGGCAGTCTCCTTTTAACAGTGAGCTGACACCCCAGCTCAGAAAACACATCATTCCTCCACTGTATCACCAGCCTGCCTCCAAATAGCCCCAGTTGTCTCAAAATATACCTTGCATTTTTAAAATGTGAATTGGAATATCCCTGAGGAAGATCATAGTTTTCTTATGTTGCAGAAGATAAAATAGGGCCTCAGAAGTTATTTGCCAGCTGCTGTTGACACATGACTCTGATACCTGTGGTCTTGGAAGGCAGTTGGACATATTCCTGCTGACTTGGAGAAGTCACTCAATTGTGGTACGCTTGCTCCTAAATGTCTCTTGAACATGGTACTTTTTACACTGGCACCATCGTAGGGCTACAGGATGAAGGGTTAGACGAGATGAGATTGGTATCTGCCTCTGCTCTGGGTCTGTGAAATCCCATTTCTCTTTTGCAGAATGCTTGAGTATGATGTTCAAAGGAAAAATAGTCTAAGAAATTTCCACATTAAGTTTTTTAATAAAGCGTGGAATGTATAGATTACATGAAGGCCATTTTCAGCTTAAACAGTAGTGAAAATTTGAAGTTGCCAGTCAGAACATCCTGAGATGACCTTGTGTTCCCTGCCCTCTGCCTCCTTCCTCTGCATCACTGCACCTTTTCAAAAGAACATTTCCTGTAGTAACCACTCCATTGACAAGGACAGGAGTACTCTGAGAAATCACAGTGGTAGGAGATGGCATGGGGAGGAAGAAACTCCCAGCAAGAGGGAGGAGGAGGACCCCATAGCTAAAGAGCATCTTTGCTGAAAGTATCTGGAAAGAATGAAACAATCCCTTTCTGGGTTTGGAGACGTTCTCAAACTCTCTGCCATTTAATGCTTCATTAAAAATACCTAGCAGTCGGTGAGGTAAGACCTGAGAAGCCTGCTGCTTGAGCTCCTGCGCTGACCACATCACCAAAACTCTTGAACCCTCTATTTCTTCTCTCCTGGCTGGCCTATGCCCCCACTATACCCTCCAGAAAGCCAGGGGATGCTCAGAATCGAAACAGTCCTGGCTCTGGGAATGACCTAAGCTGGCATTGTTGGGCCCGGGCGCTCAGGCCTTGCCACTGACCTGACTGGCTCAGGAGGGTTCCTGTCAGCACCTGTAATCTTCTAGGACAGGGAAAGCGCTGTAATTTGGTGCAGCCTTCCATTAATGGTCACACCTGCCTGCTGTGTCGAAACCCAGCTCCATCTTTCTCCTTGCTCAGCAGCTCCCTGCTTCTGCAGCAGCCCTGGGGAAACTGGGGGGAATTTCTTCCTTTTCTTATTCTGCTCCAGTCACTGGCTTTCCAGTTTGCACACATAGAAGTAACCGCTCGTTCAGTGGATTGAACAAAGCCATCAGAGGCATGATCGTATGAACAAATAGGAAACTGTGCCCCTAACATCATCACCATCGTAGCCAGTGTCCTTCTACCTCCTAAATGTACAAAGCCCAGTTATTTCAGCTCTAAGTATTCTTAATCAGCTTTGTATTGACACAGAGAAAAGACAGACATCATGGAAGCACAGCTAATGCACTTTACACTAATTAGCACTCAGCAGCCAGACATCTAAAGGATGAAGCAGACACTGCTAACACCATCAAAGGCAGTGCATGGTCAGGAACCCCAGCCACTGCCCTCACCCCCGGGGCAGGACCATGCTGACTTTTACCAGCATAGGTGACTCTGTCTTCAGTATTTGACAGGAACCAAGGTCCATGTGTTGGGCGAGCAAAACAAAACTTAATGTGTTTAAAAAGACAGGACTCCAGTGTGCCTTGGAAAAGAGACAGTCCAGGACAGGGAACATGCAGTGGGTGTGTTGCACAGTCTTTTTCTTTTACCACTTCTGAAATGCACGGTAATAGTCATGGTCACAGTGTGTCAAGTGACAGGAGAGTCCCAGGCACCTGTGGGGAAAGTTACAGGGGCAAAAATGCACACAAAGTTGTCACATCTCCAAGAAGATTGGGGACTTTGGGGAAGAATTGCTTTCTAATTTTCAAAGGTCTTGTAATGTGTATGCATACATGTGTGTGAGTGTGTGTGTGTGTGTGTGTTGTGTGTGTATTCATGCCTTACAAGTTGCATCATGAAAAACTTTCTGAAGTGGGATCTCACCGACCTCTTTCCTGTCTTCATGTAAGGTAGGGCAGTCCCTGCCTTCTGTCTGGGGATCTGAGAAATCAGGGCAGAAGTTGGTCAGGAACGTGAGGCTAGGGTGAGTGATGGCCAGCCAGAACCCTTAGACGCTCTGCTGACTGTGTCTCCTGTGGCTGTTGGGTTGTTCAGGGGAAGTAGTTTGTGTGTCCTCATTCAGAGGACTGAATCATCCAGAACTGTCTTAGTTAGGGTTTCTGTTGCTGTGAAGAGACTCCATGACCACAGCAACTCTTATAAAGGAAAACATTTAACTGGGGCTGGCTCACAGTTCAGAGGCTTAGCCCATTATCATCATTGTGGGACATGGTGCCCTGCAGGCAGACATGGTCTGAGAAGGAGCTGAGAGTTCTACATCTTGCACAGGCAACAGGGAGCAGAACTGAGATACTGGGTGTGGCTTGAGCAGATATGAAACCTCGAAGCCCACCTTCACAGTGACACAACAAGGCCATGCCCGGTGTGAGCTTCAAGGGCTGGGCAGTTATCAGTTGCCATTGCAAAATCCCCAAGCAACACAGCTAAAGAGAGAATTTCTTTCAGCTCACAGTTTTTGAGTTCTCAGTCCATAGTCACTTGGCTGTGTTGCTTCTGGGCCAGCCTGAAGCCGAACATCCCAACGGAAAGTACATGGCAGAGGAACGCGCTCTCTTCATTGCCAACAAGAGACTGAGAAGGAGCCCACCTGTGCTAGCAAGTCCCCACCACCACCACTTTTAACTCTGCCTGGGCCCCTGGCTTGTAGGGTGGTGCCACCCACATTCAGGACAGGTCTTCCAGTCTCACAGGCACAGCCAGGGGATCGCCCTGTTCAGTGCTTTTCAGTCCAATGAAGTCAGCAGGTGTCCGGGTCTTTTGAGGCAAGAAGACTGTATACTGACCTTCAGCACTGAGTTATGCCTGCACCTTTTGTCTTTCATGTTTATACATGGAGCACTCATTTCCTGAATTCATCTCTTTACTCTCTCATACTGCCAGCTTCCCACACGAGTCACATGCTTAATATTATTTTGCAATGGACTGGCGATACTAAAACTTAAAGGGGCAGCGTCCTACACCAGTACGCACTATCGGTGCGAATGAATGAGTGAGATTCCTCAGAATAGGCCTCTTGGATGCCGAGTCTTTGCTCAGGCTAGACTTTGACTTGGCTTTGAAGAATAATTAAGACCAAATGGGAGCTAGTGCGATATTAGGCATGAGCAGCACACACAAGGAAGGGAGTAGCCTTAATGAGCGCTTAACTCCTGTTCGGGAGCTGTGGCAGACGTCATGTTTCTCTGGCCCAGGATGGACGCTGCTTAGACTCATGCCGGTAAGCCACAGTCAAGTGGCGATACACATTAATGGAAATGGGTTAATCAAGATGTGAGAGTTAGCCAATAAGGAGCTGGAGATAATGGGCCAGGCAGTATTTCAATGAGTACGGTTTCTGTGTAATTATTTTGGGTATAAGCTAGCCAGGGGGTGGGACACAGCCAAGAGTGGCTGAGGCTGGGACAGCAAGCAGCCCACTCCTTCAACTACAGGGAGCTAAGGGTTTGTGTGTAGGGTAGGCTCCTGCTGAGTCATCACAGCCGAACAAACTCAGAGGTAATGGCCTCCCAGTTCACAAAGCCATTGAAGACGCCCTGTTCCCTGACTCGCCTTGACCGCCAGGGCTTGCTCGGCAGCCAGCCTAGCCAAATTGAGCTCTAGCGTCAGTGAGAGTCCCTGTCTCAAAAAAATAACGTGGAGAACTGAGTGAGCGTAGACAGAAGTTTCTGCCCCGCCCTGTCCCACAGTCATTCAGTCCCAAAGAAACACACAGAGGTGTATATTAATGATAAATTGTTTGGCCTGTTAGCTCAGGCTTATTACTAACTAGTTCTTACTACTTAAATTCACCCATAATTCTTGTCTGTATCTAGACACATGACTTGGTGCCTTGTTCCAGTAAGGCATTCGTATCTTGCTTCCTCTGTATCTAGTTTGTGGCTGTATCTGCCTTTCCTCTTCCCAGAATTGTCTTAGTCTGGTCACCCTGCCTATACTTCCTGCCTGGCTACTGGCGAATTAGTGTTTTATTAAACTAATATGAGTGACAAATCTTTACAATGTACAAGAGCATTATCCCACAGCAACTGAGAAAGACATCTTGAGATCAACTCTGGCCTCCTTGTGTCCTCACATCAGTGAATGTCCTCATGCACACATATGTGCTCACACACACACACACACACACACACACACACACACACACACACACACAGGGACAAGCAAAAACTCCTTAAAGGGGTTGGAATTTTGACAATACTGTTGATTTTCTGGAGGGTATCTGCATCAGAATTCTTGAGACATAAAGGAAGCATTTTTATATAAGAAGTATAATATAAATTTTCCATGCTTTATCATTCTGTAAAATGATAAAATTTAGGTATCCTTACAACATGCTCTTGTGGAGTTCATGGTGTGTACAGTGCTTAGAGTACATATCAGTGCCCAATAAATGCCAATAAATGTTTTTCTTTTTGTTTTCTTTTGTTTTATAAAAAAGGGTCTTTCTCTATAGCTCAGGCTGGCCCCAAACTTGAATCCTCCTGCCCCAGTGTCCCAAGTGCTCAGTAACAGAGCTGAGTTTCCACATATAGTCCAACAAGTGTTTTCTGAGCTAAATTGAGCACAACACTGTTGTGGGATCTCTGCACACTGTGCTAAGATACATTCGCTGTGATTGGTGTAAGAAAAGCTGAATGGCCAATAGGTAGGCAGGAGGTATAGGCAGGATTTCCAGGGAGAGAAAAGAAGAGGAGGAGAGAATCTAGGCTCACAGGAGACACCAGGGGATGTGGAGAGGAAACAGGAGGTGCAAGATGGAAGAGAGAACACTATGTGATAGAACATGGATTAATATAAATGGGTTAATTTAAGTTGTAAGAGCTAGTTAGGAACAAGCCTAAGCTATAGGCCGAACGTTCATAATTAATAAGAAGTCTCTGTGTTGTTATTTGGGAGATGGCTGGCAGGACAGAAAAAGATTCGTTACACAATTCATTGCAAAGCATACTGAATGCATTATATTTACCATTACAGTCTCTTGCACAGATAGCTCTGTGCTAGCATAGATAGCTTGGATTTTATAAATCAAATATGTTAAGTTATGTAGCAGAACAGCCCATAGGATACACTGGTAAAACCAAAAAGTGTGTGTGTCTGTGTGTGTGTATCTGTATGTATATGTCTGCATATATGTGTGTGTGTGCATGTATGTATGTATGTATGTATGTATGTGTGTGTGTATGTGCATATGTGTATGTATGTATATGTGCATATGTATATGTAAGTGTGTGTATGTGTGTGTGCATGTATATGTGTGTGTTTGTGTACATACGATGTTAAGTAAGATGGGCCAATGAGATGGTAGACACAGAGGCTACAGTGCAGTCAAGCACAGGCTAGCAGAGGCAGGGTCAGCTCCAGGGTGGCGATGGTAAAGCCTTATTTGAGACACAGGGACTCATGCCAGTGTTCAAAACTCTCTTTGCAGAAACCCAGAGCTCCAGCATCTCCCACCACAGATGAGGATGCCCGCCTCTCTTTCCCTAAACCTCCACCGGACCCTGCCAAGCTAAGAAGAATAAGCGGTGCGCGTGCACGCTTCTACAGGGCTGCGTCCCAGGGAGCGCTCCTGCCTGGCAGATCCCATGCTGTCTCCCATTGTAAGGCTGTGTAACATCCTGCAGACTCAGACAGGCATCCTGCTTGAATTTGCACAGAAAAGCTATTTTTTATATAATTTTTCCTGCCCCTAGATTCTTACATAAACTTAGACTTTTTAATATTGGCCGCATAGCAGCTAAGAAAGTGATTTATGCATTTCTCTCCAGTGATGTGTAAAGAATATCTAAATTCACCACTTTGAAACACAAACATTACTCTCGTAAGAAGAGAATATTAGAGTAGGTGTTTTCAAATGAATGGCTCACATAGAAAAAAGAAATAATTTTTAGGGTAGAGTTTTTGTTTTATTTTGGTATAGTTTTGGTTTTGGGTTTTCAAGACAGAGTTTCTCTGTGTAGCCTTGGAGCCTGTCCTAGAACTCGTTCTGTAAACCAGGTTGGCCTTACAGAGATCCGCCTGCCTCTGCCTCCGAAGTACTGGGATTAAAGATGTGCACCATCTCCATCTGGCCTAGGATAGAGTTTTTAAAACGTTGTTAATTTCATTAGAAATTAATGAGAATTGGGCACTGAAGTGGCTCAGTGGGTAAAAGTCCCTCCCACCTAGCCTATCAAACAGGGTCTGTTCCCTGGAACCCAAGTGGTGGAAGGAGAGAACTGATTCCTGATGGTTGTCCTCTGACCTCCACACCTGTGCCCTGACCCCCTGAGTATGTACACACACTATAAATACATCAAAATATAAAAAATAGTTCAAAGAAATGAGTGAGGATTATGAGTCTCGTGCTGCACACCAGCACCAGCTTTAATTGCTTTCTGATCCTTGTGAAGATGTGGACTTGAGTTGAATGGGATTTTTGTTCTTGCTGTACAAGCACTGGCTGTGTGCCTAGACCCGCAAGTGGAGGACAAAGATGCCACCATGTAAGGAATGTAGCAGGTGGATCAGACTCTCCCCAGGCACACTGCAGGCTCCCAAGGGCAGGGACAGGAGGAATGATTGTGGGATGGCAAGAAACCTGGTGGATAACTCTAATGTTGGAAAGAAGAAGAGCAGAAGTAATGAGAGCTCTCCGGATCTGTAGGATGCAGGCTAAGGACTGTGTCAAAAGACTCCAGTTGTTGAGTATGTTGGAGTCCTGCTGTAAGCTGTTTCTTACTGTCCGGGCTCAGCAGTGTAGAGAGCTGTTTCATCCGAAACTGATTAAACCGGGCCTTCCTCATTAGGGACCAATGAAGAGGGGTTGGACCACCATGACCCAGGTGGTCAAAAGCATTCATCTTGCACGCTTCCATCTGAGCATCCTACTTGTTTGGCTTGCACTCTTATTTTCACTGCCAACATGCAGATGGTAGCAGGATCTCAGAGGAGGAGCCAGGTTTATGTCTTCTTGTAAAAAAAAAACAGATCTGAAGGTACTATGTCTTCCATAGCAGAATGGTTGGAGCTCAGTGGTGTCGCGATAGCCTGGGATAAGATCAGCAGGTCACATGGACCCCAGCTCACGTCAGGTATCTCCCCATTGGCGGTGGTTATAGAGGAAGAGGTAAAATCTATGAGGAAGGGTGGGGGCCTGCATCTTACCAGGATGTCATAACCAAGTAGATCATGTATTTGGGAGCTAGATGTCCCCCTTTGTCTCTGTTCTGATATAGTCGCTCAGTCTGTTACTTGTTGAACTTCTTACCGAGTGCAGTGTACCATTCTAGACCAGCAAGTCCTGTCCTCAGAACTGTCAGTTAGGGATGGTAGAGAAATGGTGTGAGTGAGACCAAGGGGTCCTCCCAGGCTGCGAGGAGGATAAGGAGCACAACAGGGTAGGGAGTGACTACACTTTCCTTTAGCTCAGGGGCCTTGTGAAGGTGCCTTGAACGGCACTGAGGCAGCCATGGACAACCTGTGGTCAGAGTGTCCATGGTGAAAGGACAGGAAGACAGAAAAGCCCTATCTGGGAGTGAGCTCAGGAGCAGAAGATGGTCACCCATGGGGAAGGTGGGGGAGCTGGGGCTGGAGGGCCATGCAGATCCTGGGAACAGGGACAGTGGCCCTGACTTGATTCTGCCTGCCATGGATGGCCAGGACAACAATCAAGACAGCGACAACATGGCCTCCGGTTTTAGCTGAGCAGCAGATCTCAGCTGTTGCTGCGTGAGAGCAACTGGGCGGGGAACTTCAGGCGAAAGTATAGAAGTGATCGCGAAAATGGAGTCTTCCTGGGCACTCGTCCCGTCATTCTGCTTCTTGGGTCCAGTGTCAGGGTCGTCAGACCAGAAGGGATGGGTAACTGCAAAAGGAAATAAATGCCTTGCCAAGATGAGAAGGGGGTGTCTTCCAAATGAACATGTCTGCACCTGAGTTCACTGCCTGCTCACGTCTTCCTGCTGGTGTGAAGAGGACCAGGGAGAGGAGCCTTCCCACTGTCCTTGTCCTCAGTGCTTTCCCCCTCCCTGCTTCCCGCCGCGCCGGCTGTGCATCCCGGCCCTGGCTTGAAGGCCACAGTGGCCTGGTCCCTGGCTGGAAGCCAGAGCCTCCCAACACACTCGGGTGGCTCTTCCTTCCAGCTCTTTACCTGTTCTGTTTGGCCGCAGCCTGGATCTTTGACTTCTGAGTCTACACTCAGGAAATAATGACAATAAGAAGCCATTGTCATTTAAAAGCACATATCAATTTTTAACAATTAACTGGAACTGCCCCACCCTGCAATCCCTGTCATTTATGCAGGAGCCCAACTCTCTATTGCCTAGGAGAGGTTCTTTGTAGGGTCACTGAGGCCCCAAAGCCATCTGAGCCTGGAGATGTGCCTTTCCCTGGGTGTGAAGTCTTTTGTAGCGGACACCCCGTGGGTGGGGCTTGGGTGTGATGACTTAGAATTCTTGGGTTGAGCCTAGGAAAGGGACAGAGTCTTATGTGGTCATCCTCATAGGTACACTTAGTGTAGAAGGCAGGTTTGAATCTAGAAGTGGTGAACAATAGCTGACTTCCCCATCCCCCCACCCCCAGTTATCCAAACCAGAGGCCTCGGGGCAGACGCCACTGTATCCCAGTCCCGGTCACATTTTCCATCCCCAAGCTCTCTGAAGCTTCCTAACATGAACCAAGTCTGTATCCTCCTTGTCTGCCACTCCCAAAGCCTTTACCACCTCTTGCCTCACCCCTGCCTTTCTCCCTTTAGATTGGTCCTCAGCCCTTGAGGGCGTTGCAGGATTTCAAGGCAAGGCCTTGGGAAGTGTCGGCAGGGCGGGGAGATGCCAAGACCCTAGTGACTGGTGCTGCGAGCAGACACCCTACCCCTTTAAGCCCAAGGACCATGAGAAATGTGCAAATTCTGTGTCCCACAGAGCATTAAAAGGGCTCAGAAGGGAACACATCAGATAGCATCACCCCTGGTTCAAATCCTTCAGAGGACCTCTGTGCCTCCAAGAATGATGATTACACTGAGTTCCAGAAAATTCCAGAGGATGCTGCTGGCAAAGCATTAATAGCTGTCTCCCAGAGTTCAGGCAAGTCAGGGAGGCACTGCTCATTTCTGACTGTTGTGCTTTCTAGAGGGGGAGAAAGCTATTTTGGACAGGACAGAAGGCCACACGTTGTTCATTCAGTCTGTGTTCCTCCACTTGACCTGGCTGTGGAACCTCTCGAGAACTCAGCTGGGCAAATACTAGCTGTTCTAGAAGGCAGGAAACCTTTTTCTTAAAGGGCTGGACAGTAAATATTTTAGGTCCTGATGTTCCATTCCATCTCCATCCAATATATTCAACTCTGCCACTGTAGTGTGGAAGTAGCCATTGCTGATTTATGACTACTGATTTTCATACCTTAATATATCATTGTTCACTTGGTTCCCCCCCCCGCCCACCCCACCCATCCAAAATTATAAAATACCATCTTTATTTTGCAAGGTAGTATAATACACGGGACGGAGCATATTTCCTGGCCTCTGCCTAAGGGGCTGGAGTCCCAATTGCTTTGCAAGCACAGCTGTTGTGATCTGGCTCTAGCCTAATACATCCCAGGCCCTTGCCTGTCCTCCTGCATCCTAGGAGCTATGAACCTGGAAGCCTGTCCACCAGCAACTCACTTCTTTCTGCTAGGCCTGGCCGGCTCAGAGTTTCACAGCTTCCCTAAGCAGTACCACCAGCGGCGAGCCAAGTGTTCAGGCACACCTTCCAGCCCCAACAGTGCACCCCCAGGAGGTGCCATTGTATTATTTGCTGGGCTCAGTGCAAAAGACAAATTTGGAGACCTTTGTTTAGAAAGCAACAGTTTCAAGGCGACAACAGCAGAACAGTAACCGAGCAAGCGCCCCGCCTGCCCTACAGCTCCCACGTGCCGGAAGCTGGCCTCAACTCTGGGCTTTTCTCCCTCTCTTTTTTAAAAAGGCTGTTTGCTTCCTGTTTACCCTTCCAGATGCTCTGACACCATATCTCCTCTCTGCATTTTTCCAGATCAGTTCCCGGCCGGTCACTTCTTACTCTGTTACCTTGCTACTGGTCTAGAACATAGACTGCATTTATAGCAACACCTCTGCGTCGCTGTCACCCCTACTAGATCAAGCAGCTTCAGAGAGCTTTGCTGTGTTGCTTGTGGTCTGTAGCTGTGAAATGTGTCTGGGACAGAACTGTTTCTGTGTCATCACACTGAAGGAAGGTTTCTGTCCCCTCTCGAAGGTTGCCCATGGTTCTCACATGTGTATAGGGGGCATATACACATATATCATTTTATTTTATTTTTATGGATTTTTCCTATGTGCCTACTATCCCCGGAGCCCAGATATGAGTGTTTGGTGCCCTGGAACTGGAGTTGCAGAGAATTATGGGCCCCCTGTGTGTGCTGGAAATCAAACCCAGGTCCTCTGGAAGAGCAATAAGTGATCATAACCACTGAGCCATCTCTCCAGTCCTGCTTGTTTGTTTTCTGAGACGGGGTCATGTATTATAGTCCTGGCTGTCCTCAAACCCCATACATAGACCAGGCTGGCCTTGAACTTTCAGCAACCCTCCTGCCTCCGTCTCCTGAGTGCTAAGATTATATGTGCATGCCTCTGTGACTGGCTGTGCTCGGTTTCTGGCTCTCCATCTAGAGTCAGAGCGAGTGTCAGGCCAGTTCTGCTTTGGGAATAATGCTCAGTGTATCATTGTGAGGGCAGAAGGGTGCAGCTCCTCCGCCTGCAATACTATTGTGGTCTCCTCTGGCAGATCAATGAAGGCTGGGACTTTGTCACAGCAGGTCACGTGGGCAACACCTGCCATGTAGAGTTCCTTCGTAGGTATGTTAGTGAGTAAAGAAAATGCGGAAGCCAGAGTGAGAGACTGAAGTGTTTTATAATCTAAACCCGTGTGCCTTGGAATTTGGAAGCACAGCCGGTTAAGGTGGTGTGGTAGATAGGCACAGGCCAGAGGAAGGGTTCTTGGCTTCCGGGAGTAGTAACAGTACCCTTAAGTTATGAGTGAGCCAACACCATACGCGTCAACGTACTAGGCCCTGTCAATTCATTCTTACCCCGTGCCCGATGTGGAGGTGGCTGGAGAAGGTGGGGAATTGGGAGAGATGAACACAGCTCAGCAGATGCTCAGGTGGTTGCCCTTGAATGGAGCCCAATGGACTTGAAGTCAAAGCCCTTACCGCCCAAACACCAAAGCCCTGAGTCAGGCAGCTGTGGGTGGTGACCTGGAGGCTCCAGTCTGGCTCTGATGCCCGTGGGTCACTTAACATCACTTTTCAGCTCTTTATTTCCTCTGTTCAACCAATCTTTGCGGCTCCTTATGACATCCAACTGCGATGTTGGAAAGCAGGGGCAGGTGGGGAGGGGCTTCGGTCATCATTCACTTCCTTGTTTGCTGGTTTCTAAGTATGTACAGAAAAGCTCAGAAGTGTTTTCCTACGTGAAACTCGCTTCTTCCCAACCCTCACCGGAGTACTCCAGGGAGATTTATCCACCTCCCTTTTGACACGGACTCAGCTGGGGCAGGTGGATGACAAACTACTCCTGATGTCTGGTTGCTGATAGGGAAGTTACGTTCTTGGTATAAGATTCTGTGTTCCTAAGCTCAGCGTGTGTTCGGTCTCAGAGGTGGGCTGAGATCTTGCTAGCCTATCTGCCCTCTTCAGGAAGCCTTCTCAGTGGGTCATGTTTTTACTGCCCTGGGACCTGGGACCCTGGGACCCTTAGGCCAGCCCTCCTTCTCCAGGGCCTGTCTGTAGTTCTCCCACCACCCTGGGCATTCTCCTGCCTCCGAGCCCCGGCACAAACTGGTCACCCTGCTCCCAAAACTGTCTTCCTCTCATGGGTGCAGTGTTCGCTTTCCTGCCCTAACACTCTCCAGCCCCCATTAAAACTGCTTTCGGTCTCCTTCCTGGTCCCCTTCGGCCATTTCCACTTTTCTTCTGCTTGTCATTTGCCCTTATTAAACGCACTGTGCACGTTGTGACTGTGTGCTCCTTATAAAAAGGCCCAAGTGAGTCCTGTGCATAGGGAAGCCTCCACCACTGATGTACCGCTTGCTCTTGGTACTCTATTAATTATATTAGTGTTTTTGTTGTTTGGTTGTTTGCTTGGTTTTGTTTGGTTTTTTTGAGATAGCTCTGTGCAACAGCTCTGGCTGTATTTTGGGTGTTTTTTTTTTGTTTTTTTTTTTTTTGACACTAAATCTCTTGTAAGCTAGGCTAGCCTAGAACTTACTATGTAGTAAAGGCTAGCTTTGGACGTCTTAACTTCTTCCCTCCACCTCCGAATTGGCCATCAATTAATTTTAAATGGAAGACTACTAACATTGTTTTTAGGAAGAACTGTTGTTATGGGGCCTAGGAGTCCTTCGTGGGATGCGGAGCTCATAAACTTAAGTGCCCGTGTTTTCTTTCAAGTAGACATCAAGCCAGTAGAGTTAATGTCTTGTTCATTTCTTATCTACAGAAACAATGGTGACATGACTGAAATTGTAGTAGAGTATTTGTTATGTTATGAGAGCTTTTGACCATAAAACCTCCAGACTTGATTACAAGCCATGGGTAACACTGATACAAATCCATAGACTACAAACAAAGCATTGGAAGGCAGCAATTCCTGAAGTAAGAAATGTGCTGAGGAAACATCCCCCTTGCTATTTCAGCAGAGACCACGGAGGAATCCAAGGAGACTGTTACCGCGGGGACATCTGCGGCAAAAATAAATGGGACCTGTTTAACAGCGTCGCATTCCACTGGCCATTTAAAGAGTCACCTAGTCCGACTTACTTGTGACCAAGGTTTCAGAGAAACCAAAGAGCAAGAAGCGTTCGAGGAACCATGCCTACCATCTCATCTCCGAAGCCGAGGGTCAGTATTCTCTGCTGTGGATTTCTGGGGGAGGGTAGCTGTTGTCAGTCAACTGGCTCTGCCTGGTGCAGATCGATTTGTTCCAGCCCTCGTCTATAGGCATGGTTTTTAGTTAATGCATGACAGGAGCGGGCTTTTTCTCCTCGTGGTTGAGTAGAGTTGGCTTTCCCTTATTCCCTACTTCATCCTTGAAACCCTGCTATGCGTAGCAGCCAGGATGACGCGCGCTAGGGCTGTCAGATAAAGGTGAAGGTGGATGGTTTCAGCTGGGCCCTGCGTGACAGATGAGTAAGGAAGGTTTCTGTCTCTGTAGTATTTGGGGTTCTTGCTGGTCCTGGGGTCTCCCGTGGCCACCTTTTGCTTTAGTCCACTGTCATAAATTCCACAAGAGTGGGCACTTGTGTTATTCTCCAGTAGAAACTTGGTTTAAATATATATCGTGCTAGCTAGTGGCTAACACAGGAACACCCCGAGGGATTGGTTTGCCCTCATACCAAGTGGGGAGGTTATTTTATGTATCATTCTTATATAGGGTTCCCAGAAGTTCTTTCCTACCACACTGAGGAGTAGTGGAGAGAGAAGCATTGTGTGGGCTTCATGCTCATTCCTACCATGGTGATTTACTAAAACCTTAGGTCTGGAGGTCGGAGGGGCAGATAGAACAGAGGATAGGGCCGTGTCCCAGCCCTGGTCGGTACTGATGCTAAGATAAGCAGGGTTACTCGTTAAAGATCTTTTTTTTTTCTAGAACTTTCCATTGGGTCATCATGGACAAATGCCCAGTTCAAATTTGTTTAACAAGATTAAATTCCACTGGCCATTTTAGGCCCCGGGTCCTTGTTTCTCTCATTTTAGATTCTGGATCTGATGCGGGCTCTTCCACATGGACCACCCCACCCCCACCCCCGAAGTGGCCACTGGCAGCTTGTTAGTTTAGCTGAGCTGACCTTGTCAGCTGACACAGCCTAAAGAGTGTTGCACAGAGAATTTATATTAAGCCACCTAGAAGTCCTTGGGATGCTGCTTGGTGCTCAGAACATTTTTCAAATTAAGGGGAAGATAACATATCGCCTTAAGTGGAAGAGAACAACTTCAAATTAGGACTCTGGGAGCCGAACAGGAGGCGTCAAACAGGCCCTTGCAGGCACGCAGCCCCTTTCCCATGGGTGAGTGATGCCCAGGCTGTGGAACTCTGTGTCACCCAGCATGAGAAGCAGCAGGGCTTGTGCCCCACAGGAAGAGAGCTTTTCTCCCCTGCACCCATCCTTACAGTAATGCAAATTGACTAGAGACAGGCACACAAGAGCGAAGCCATTTGTTTACTTATTCCCATGAAACTTCAGATGTTGTGAAACAATCAGACACGCCAGGGTTTGTTATGCCTTGTCTTTCTGGGACAGCAAGGGCATTTTAGTGACATATTTTATCCCACAAACAGCAAAGGACAAACCCATTAGGGGCCTGGATAGGCCCTTCGTCCTGTCTGTTCAAAATGCCCAGGCGCTGGCAGCATCTCTAATTATTCTCCTTTTGTCTCATGGGATGGTTGTGTGGAGTTTGGAGTTTGCTCTCGTGATGTTTCTGCAGCCTGAATCAGCTTCTGCCTCCGTCCAGCACTGGGTGGAATTTTCTGAAGAAATGCCAACAGAAAAGTTTACATGGTGGGGTTAAAGCAAATGAGAAAATGGAAACTCTTAGCAATTCTCTCATTAATTACATTTGTGAATCAGTCCGGGACATTCAATAATTGTTTCTTGTAAACATTTGAGTGACTGTAATTCCAAGAAATGGCCTTCACTAAGCAATGGAGTATTCCCACTTTTGCTGGGTGCATCCTCTCCTCAATTAGCACTGTTTTTGTTTTGCTTTGATTCTAATCCTGAGGCTGTAAAGTAGAAAAATGAAGAGTCTCGTCAGTGAGATGAGCTGGCAGGAGCTGGTAGACAGGGGGGTGGAGGGAGAGGAGGGGGAGGGGGGAGGGAGTAACTGGGGGAGGTTGGAGCTGAGCGTGGGCTAGCTGAGGAGCAATGTGAGCTCATGGAAGGAACCTAGCAAAGGAGGACTTGCTGGCTCCCCACTTGGGGTCCTCCAGGCTTCTCTGGTTCAGGCGAGGAAAGAACAGTTTATTTCAGCAAACTTGCATTGTTTTGTGTACCGTTAATTTAAAATATAGATAATTCAGACCTTCGGGATGCCCTGGAGTTTAACTTTATACTTATTATGGGGGAGGGGGAACCCATTTGCTCAGCAAGGTAGCATCAGAAATGAAATGACGAAACCCTGACAGAGAAGCCTCTCACACATACTCAGGAGGCTGTGTGCCGGTTGCTACAATCTGCACGTGCCCCTTAGACATTCGTTGGAGGTTTAGAGGTCTGTGCTCGCCCACACTCCATTATCTCCTACTCTGTCACCACAGGGATTGAGCACAGGAGAGCTGGCATTTTGTAAAAGTGTGCTGCCTGTCTCCACCCATCCATCCATCCACCCACCTACGGGTGCAGCCATGAACCCCTTTATGTAACGCATAAGTACTTAAGGCTGTGTAAGTGTGTTCCAGTCGGCGTGGTTTGGAAATGAGGGCAGTTACATCGGTGTCCCACCCTGGGTGGTGGATGGCTGTGAACAGTGCTGACTATCACTGGGAGCCAGGTTTCAGGGTCTCTCCATGACTCGATTTAGCTGTACATCCTTGGCAAGTCACCGGACACACCCGGGAGCTCTGTTTTGTGTCTGTGATGGAAATGACTGCCCCCCTTCTCCCTTCTCCTCCAGGCCTCTGCCGCAGGCTGCAGGATGGCGACTAAGGCTTGAATTGAAAGCCTTACTTGTAAGATGTCAAGGGCCTCTCGTGTGGTGGGAATACAGCCTAAGAGCCCATGAGGCAGCATACACTGTTCTTAGGGAAGTAGAAGCAGGAGGCCGGGGAGCAAGGCTAGTCCTCCCTTGTCTGTCAAGCTAGAGGTCACCCCAGGCCATCGGAAACCCTGTCTCCAAAAGCAGTGAAAGGGAGAAAGAACAAAGGAAGGGAAAGAGAAAGAAATAAAAGGAAGGAAGGTGTGGCACCTGGTTAAAACAACCAAAGCATGCAAAAAAAAAAAAAAAAGTAACAACAGCAAAGATTTAAAATGTCAATGAAGCAGGGGAAAATAATGGGCCCAACCCCAAACTATTAAACATGGACTTCAACTTCCTTATGGGGAACAAGCCTGCTTCCTTTGTTGATGATAAATGCTCAGGCTTTGTTTGAGTGAAGGCTGCCCATGCCTCTCTGACCTGCTTTTCCAGGGCCAGCTAGTAGAGTCGGCCAGTGCCCAACTAGTGCAGTGATTCAGAAACGAGCACACAGTCTATCTAAGTAATCCAGGCTGTCCAGACTCCCTGGGCTACACCAAGGCTTTTGAGGAGAGTGGCCTCTCTCCAGGCCCTCAAGTTGGGAAGATCATGTGCCCTACAGCTTAAGATGACACTTTCACTGCCATAGAAAGGGAAGTCCTACAGGAGCAAACAGAGCCAAGGATGGAGACAGCCATCAAGTTCAGTGACTATGAAACTTCTAGACCCAGCTCTACCCAAGAGCCGTTGTCACACCCAAGATGTCCTTTTTCCTCTTTTTACTTTCCTTCTTTTCTTGGGTCTGGAGTGAGGGGCAGTTTACGTATCCCAGACTAGGTTTTTACCTGGAATGTAACAGTCTGAAAGTCTTGTTAACTTTCCAGACTGTACGGAATCTAGATGAAAGCAAAAAGATTGAGGGGTGCAACACACCTCCTCAGCCATTGAGAAAGTTTCATTAGAAGTGAGTCTGTTTCTTCACCTAGTTGCTTGTGATGAGAGAGATGAGATGTAAGGATGTGAGCAGGCCTCAAGAGAAGTGAAAAACGCCCCGTAGGAGCCTCCACTCAAGATACAGATCATGAAATGACCGGAGGGCGGCGTGGATCTCAGGGTGATGTACTCTTTTCATCGCCTGTGAGCAGAGTGAGGAGGGGAGAGGGAGTGGGTGAATGGAGATCAAGGATCAAGGCTTGACTCTCTTGTATGTCAAGCTGGTTTAACAAATTAGAATTTAAAGACGCTGTCTATCATGTAAGAGGACTTGTGTGCATGTCAGTGGTTGCTCTGCACACACCAGGGGAATACACCTTCCCACGTCTACAAAGGAACGGACGGGCTGTTCAGTGCTTCAGTTCTCGCCCCCTCTGGATTATATTCAGCCTCAGCAAGTAAAGACATATCATAATATAAGGATGCTTATAAAAATATAAGACAAATAATATAAGGATAAGAAGTCTCCTAGGACTCAAGCTTCATCAGGAACATAACAGAGAGGAAGAAAATGCATCCTGGAGGAAAATGCATCCCAGAAGAAAGGCACCCAAGAATCACACATATTCATGGAAAGTATGGATGGCTTGATTGCTCTCTCTTTAGGAAGGGTTTGGGCTCTGTGGGTTGCAGAAAATCAAATTGGAAATTAGAAACCCTAAAGATCAACAAACAAACAAACAACAACAAAAAGGCAGTGCTCAAAAAAGAAATGAAAGAGAAATGTATGACCAGGGAGAAGAAAGACACTTAAAAATTAGAATAAAAGAAGCTAGAAGTGTGTGCTGTGCTGGGTCAGGCCAGAAGAAATCACAGAAAGCAATCGAAAAGGATAAAGCTGAGAGAATGAGGGGGGAAACCGAAAGTGGGGTAGAAGGAGGACGCATGTATTTTTTAAGAGAACCCCTATCTCCTCTAGGTCCCTTCCTAGCACCGGCTCACTTGCAAATGGGTACCAGGCACTCTTCCAAGTTATCTACATATTTCCTCAAAGTTTGCAACAACCCATGGAAAGTCAGAGCTAATAAACGAAAGAAAAGAAAAATTAAGATATATTAAAAGATAACTTTCTACAGTAAAGACTTAAACACAAATAGACAATTGGCGTCTCAACAAAATCTGCTATGGAAAAATTCACAATATGATATTTCCAGCAGCGCTCACACTAGATATACTCTGTAATTCTTGGTTGGGTGAAGAAAGCATCCGGTGACCACTCAGGCCCAACAAGCAAGCCACAGGAAAGGAGAGAAAGGCAAATTGTTCTCCGGCTTTAGCTGAGCATGTCTTGGTGTCAGGAGAGAGAGGAGTGTAAAGAGAGACCAGGATTGTGTCGGCAGTCATTTGTCCTTCATTCAAAGGACAGCAGACTGGGAGGAGTATTCATGCACTTTCTAGAAAATTCTTAGACAATGGAATGATGAGTCAGAATTCAAGACTTCACATTGAAAAGGATTTGGTAAAAGCATCTGTGGTAAGTTTATTTTCACATTATGAAGACGGAACAAACCTTGATGGTTACAGAGCAGAAACCTTAGCAGTGTGGTCAAATACAAGCACCCAAACCCCTGTGTGGGAGGAAGTACAACTGCGAATCTCGCCACTTGGGTGAGAAGCAGGTTTCTCAGACTGACGTTGAAATAGTTTCACAGTGATGCTTTTAGCAGCCTAATGTTTTTGTTATTTTTTCTTAACTTTAGAGAGATCTTTTAAAAACTAACATCTTGGGAAGATTCATTTCTTCTGGAGCTCTGCGGTTCCTACAGTTTCACATGAATTTCTGTCTTCTCTGTCTAGGCTTTCTCATTAGAATATTATATGGTATGATTGTATTCACCCACCTACCCCTCCCTTCTGGTTATGCTTCTGTTCTTTCCTTCATGTGTGTGTGTGCATGCAAAATGTACCTGGAACAATATTTACCAAATAACAATGATTTATTTCTGGCTAGTGGGATCTGGGAAGGATGTTTTTTAAGACTTCTTTGTACTTTCGATTATTACCTGATCTTTTCAAAATAATAGATGTTATTTTATTTATATCACACACACAAAAGAAATGAAGTCATTCTTCTTTTAAGAAAGAAGGGTAGTGTGGCTAAAATGGCTGAAAATGTTTCCATGGGGCATAATGGTTCTGCAGCTGCAGTCCTTGTCACTTCCCACTTGCTATGTGAGGGTCCTGGTGTGACAAGCCTGGCCTTGAGGCACCTCCAGGTATGTCTTCACACTTGTTGCTTAAGTGTGGCCCTGGGTACACAAAGAAGCACAGACCCCCCCCCAGGCCCAGACCCACCCCCTCACTGAGTTTGAGTCAGAAGAGGAAAGGACTAGCACCCCCTGATGGCAACATTCCAGAATTGCAGTCAAAGTGTCAAAACTGCAAGGTTTAGCAGAGTAGTAAACTAAAGTCCAAGTCTTGCTTTTGCGGGTGAGGTTTGTCGGAACCCAGCTGGACTCTTGCATTTGCATACTGTCTGTGGCTGGGGTCACTCAGCAGCAGCGGAGCTGACTCTCTGTGACTGACAAAGTCTAGACATTTGCCACCTGATTTCATTCAGTATCCTCTTGGAGCCAGTATTAAAAATGAAATGTCTTTTTCTTAAGACAAAGAAAACTTCTGTTCAAAGTTTGCACATTTGCCTTTTCTTCTAATCATTCTTTAAATTTCCCTTTTCACTTTCTATAGATGTAACTTTTCCTAAAATGGACTTTTTTCTTAATTCTAAATCTAATTAGTAGCCTGGCAGTGCTGGCTCACACCTTTAATCCCAGCACTCAGGAAGCAGAGGCAGGCAGATCTCTGAGTTTGAGGCCAGCCTGGTCTACAAAGTGAGTTCCAGGATAGCTATGGCTACATGAAGAATCCCTGTCTTGAAAAAGCAAAACAAAGTCAAAAACAAAAAAACCCCAAATCTAACTAGTTATTATTACCCATATTATTTTATTACTGTTACAGCCAAGGAGCCAAATCTGTTTGTCTATATGCTTTAAATTATTTTTACAGTACTTGAGTTAAAAACGATTTAAATATTTTAAAAATATTTTAAATTAAAGGATTATATATATGCAGATATATATCTATATATATATATACACACACACATATAATTTATCCTTGACTTTGCCACTTAGCTCCCAAATTGTAAATATATAAAATACTAGCTGTCCCTTTAAGAAAACATTTGCTGATCCTTAATTGAAGAACTGTCATCATAACTAGAAGAACGGTCTTGAATTATAGCAAAATCTATACTTTTGAAATATTTTAAAGAGCTATTATTTTATTTCCTTGGGGTATTTATGGTCCCGCAATGGATGTGGTCGGGATGATTGATTTTGCCATCCACGATGGGCTGCAGGAACGCCGTCAGTTTTGTACAGCGTTGCCTGCTACAGTCGGTTCTAATAGTTCAAGTGAAACGTAAGACCTGTGTCAATGACATGGGCCAGGAGACTTTGCCTCCTGAAACACGGCAACTGCAGAGGAGAGGCCCCAGGAAAACCACGCAGAAATTTAACCTATAGCCAGGGCAGAAGATGAGAGCATTGCCGAGATAGACAACCCAGACCCTGATCACACCTTTCTTACAGCCTCGCACTACTAAGTCACTTTAGGTCGTGTGAGCCAGTGAATGACACTGATGCTGAAGGCCTTCAGAATTCAGTTTCCATTTGTAGACTGATGTTCCAACTAATGAAATGGTAGCTTTCTTCCTCTAAAAAGAATGTCATGGAAGAGCCCAATGACTAATTTCCAGAATTGTTTTATTTGGGCACATCAAAAAAATCATTGTGAAAAATTTAATAATGCTGTTTAATAACATGGAGCAGGAAGCTGGGAAGAACAGTTACTCTGGATGACTGAATGCGGACATAAATATATCTGATAGGCAGGAAATCACTGCCGATACGATGTGGAATTTAATAACGTGCAGAGGTCTGAACTGCATGGGGACGTCTGCCTTGGCTACACATGTAGGAAGAGGAATTGACTGATCTAAGGATGGGATGCGACCAGCAAGGCTGCTGTTGTGGTATCAGGGCTGCAGCACTGAAATATCTACTCAGAGCTAGGGTCCCTTTCAAAGGGACATAAGCAGGCAGACCATAAACAAATGGCGCGGCAAAGGTGTGAAGATCTACCCCATGGGGAGCAAGCATTTGAAGGGCATAGGACTGAATAGTGAGCAGTTAACAAGCACAGATCATTCCGTCCTTCCACAGCCTCCTGGTGGGAGCACCATGTTTCCCCCTCCCCACTTCTGTGCAGATGAAGAAACCTACTTGTAGCAAAAACTCACCAACAACCGCACAGCTGTCGAGGGGGTGTAAGCCACAGGGACAAGGGCAGCATCTCCAGATTTTTCAAGAATTTAAAGGGTGTCTGGGGGGTGGGGGATACAAGTTTGTTCCCATCAGCCATTCAAGTTTTGTGGCACACGCAGGGTCATCTGCTCCTCCTCGGTGAAGGAGGGGTTTCCTTCCCCCACTCTCTCCCTCTCCGTGAGACAGTAAACACAGCTCACCTTGAACTCATGGATGCCCTGATGCCACCTCCTAAGCCGCCCAGCCCATGCAGCTCTGACTTTCTCTTGGTGTCTGTCTTTCTCGCTCACGCCTGTGCAGAACTTTAGCAGCAGTGGACACATAGCAGTTTGCCTTGGCAAGACAGTGCCTCTTTCCTTGGTCCCCAGCAATTGTGACCCCATCCTCCATTAGGTCCTCTTTCCAGGAATGGACCAACTACACAAACGTCCATTTCTTCCCTCCTCCTGATGCCTTTGTCCTCTCACGGGAGCATCCTGGAGGCCTGGGGTCTCCAGCTCACAGCTACTCTTCCGTGACTCTGGTCACATGTGCCACTTGGAACCCTTTCTGGTGCCCACATCTTTGTCCCACCTGTCATCAGACACTGATTGTTCCTCTAGGTGCCTGTAGACTCAAAGAAAAACAAAAATAGTACAGACAGCTTGCTAAGTTCCCTCAGTGTGCCACCTGACATCCTAAGCAGAGGTATTACCTTTGTTTGAGGATGGGGAGCCCTAAGCCAAGTAGGTTTCCAAGGTCATGAGGCTGTGAATGTTGACCCAGGATATGAAAGCTGTGGGAGGTGTCCCTCCACTCAGTGTCCACCCACAGTGATGACCATGTATGGTGGTGGTGAGTCCAGCGCCTCTCTCTGGGGGAGCTGGAGGACAGCACTGCTAAGCATGGACACATACGGAGTGTCCTTCTCATGCTCTTCTTTTCTAGGAATGAGGCTGCGCAGAGGCATCATGGAACCAACCTTACCCCAGGCCATGAGTCAGAGAGACTGGACAGGTACTTGGGGGCAGCTCTGTAAGCTGAAAACTGTCCTGATAATTTCAGTGTGTGTTCAGAACACACACACACACTCACATATGCAAACACTTGTATACACATATACATCATATATGTGAAACTCTTGATATTGAAATTTCAGGTTATAGCTAGAAATGAAAAATACAGTAAATCCCTTGGTTTTCCATCCCATTGAAGGTTTTTTTTAATTTTAAGGTTTTATGCATTATGATGGGTGTGAGCATGCATCGTAGCACACATGTGGAGACCAGAGGGTAAACTGTAGAGTCGGGTCTTTCCTTCCACCTTTACATGGACTCGGGGAATCAAGCCTAGGTCACCCGACTTGCAGGGCAAGCACCGTTTCCCTTTGAGCCATCTCACCAGCCCTGTTTTTATTTGCATATATTAATTATAGATAATAATGGGTTCCATGGCCCTGATAGCTGTATCTGATGTATTTTTGTCATTTCACCTCCTTCGCCCTCTCTTGCCCCCCTCCCACACCTTATACAGATATAGAAAAAGATAATACCCTCAAGTCAACTGTAGCTGAGAAAAGTTGCAGCCAGGCAACCACACAAAGTCAGGCACCACATGACTAGCCAGGCCCACTCTTGCTTGGAACTCAAAATGCTTCTCATCTAGGGATTGCCTAGATTTACTTTCTGATTTCTTTTAACATTTAAAATATTTCTATGAATCCTTTTTAGAGAATATTAATTGAATTAAGTTTTGAAGTGGGCCTGGGACATACCATGATTCAATGGGAAGAATAGTGCATTCCAGAGCTGACCCTGTTGTGTGACCTTGGGCACATTGGGCTGGCTTCACTGTTTTCCAACTCTGTTTCATGTTGTAACAGCTCCCTCTTGTGGTCCATATCCTTGACCATTTTTTCGAGTCAACTTTGGATTTATTATTATTATTTTGTTCTTTTTAGTATTATATTTCATATTATTAAGTCAATAGACTTGTATTCTTACAGATAAATCTTAGAAGGCAAGGTAGATTAAAGCAGACAGTTGAACACCATCTCTTAAACTATTGCAGTTTATAAAAGTAGAAATACCATTCTGTTTCATTCATTCCTCCTAGGGACCAGGGGAAGCGGCGTGCCAGGGCCTCCTCATGCCCTAGCAGCTCAGACCTGAGCAAACGAGAAACCAGATCAGGTGAGATACTTGTGTGCTTGGCCCTCAGCATCCTTTACCCTAAGCATCCTTCACCCTCGGCATCCTTCACCCTC
>PVIU01006582.1:0-89653 GCA_004026605.1 Ondatra zibethicus
CCCAGCCTCCTACTCAGTGTTCCCACTGGGAAGTTGAGGTGGAAGTGGAGTTTGGTACATTTATGTCTCCATCTATCTATTGATGTGACGGAATTCAGCAACATTCTTGAAACTATGCTATTGGGATAGGTGTGCAGTCAGCGCTTTAATTTCTGTTTTGAAAAGAACTCATTGCCTTTGATTAGTTTTCCACCTGGCTTTATCCATTTGCTTCTTAGAAATCAAGACATTGGGAACAGAAGTCTTTAGCCGTTTCCTTTTGGTTTCTGTGAAGAGCTATTTGAAGGCTTCTCTTTGTGATTGGAAAGGAGTATGCAGCACCGAGGCCACCATGGCCGTGAGCTAGCCTTGTCACTGTGGAGAGCAGGTCTTCTACAGCCCTCCCCCCCCAGAAAGGGACAGTTTCTCTGTGACACAGAATCCTATACTGTAATGTTTCTTTAAAACGGTGTGTGTGCATTTAAAAAAAATTAATGAATTAACTTTTGGTTAATTTTTTTGTTTTCAATAATTACAACCTGAACTGTTTAAGAAGCTGTTTTTTATACCCTTAATATATACCACTGGAAGCTGAATTAAATCATCAAATTACTCAATTTACAATCCGTGTTTGCCAGGCTTTGTGAAGAATAACTATTTTACAAGAATAGCTGATGGCTGCAGTGCCCATGCGTGTGAGCTGTTATAAAGGAAGCCCTTCAGTACACACTTTTATATCGAAATATATCAAGTCCATCCTGATTAAATAAGTCCCTCCTTTTCCCTGGGGAAGTGTTTCTAGGAAACCAAGATTTAGAAAGATAAGGTGGTATTGGCCAGTACAGTTTATCAAATCTTCACCTTTTTCAGGCTTTGGGAAAGACTCAGCAGTTAAGTACACTGCCTTCTCTCCCAAAGGTTCCTGTTCAATTCCCAGCAACTACATGGTGGCTCAGGACCATCTGGTGCCCTCTTGAGGAAGAGAGACCTGGTCAGTTGTCCTCATCAGCTTAGACTATAAAACCCACTATGGACAAGTTCAACAGAACCACCATGTATGGGCTGCCTATGCATGCTTCAGCATTGTCAGGGCATAAATTTCATTTTTCATTCATATAGCTCAGAGTGGCCTTGAACCCATGATGCTCCTGGCCCAGTCTTTGTAGTGCTGGGATTATGGATGTGCATCACAAACTGGCTTAGCTGTGTTTTTTGGGGGTAGGACTACTTTTTTCAGGGCATGAGTTGTAATTGTCTAGTGTTATTGACTATAACAAGGTTAAGGGTGTTTCTGAAGGTGTTTTTATTGTAATCTTATAGTCTCTGACAGATGTCTGAATTTCACAGACAGAATTAACGTTAGCTTGGCAGTTGCCTTAGTTTTTATCTGACACCTTTCGCTCTGCAGAATGAATGACATATGCTTATTGTCCAGGCTCCAGAGAGTATTTCGGGGCTTAATTAAAAAAAACAAACAAACCAAAAACACAAAACAAAACAAACAAAAAAAAACCCAACCAACAAAACCCCCTTTTAATTATTTAATTTTTATTATTTTGAGAAAGAGTTTTTCTATGTTGCCCAGGATAGCCTCTAAATCACAATGCTTTCTCCTCTGCTGGGAAGGCAGCCATGTTTCCACCATGCCTGGTCGTGTCTGGGGACTTTGAATACACTGTGTGTATGTTCAGGAAGACATCTGAGGATACCAAGAAAGATCCAGGCATGCATGCTATGGGGTGGTTGTTGGATAAAGCTGTCACTCTAAATCATGGATTCCTTAGATCTTAGGGTTTTCCAAAAGAACAGTGGTCATCCAGGCCTTGTGTCATGACCTGCATTACCCTAGTGTGCTATGGATGGTGAGGTTGTGGCACTCTGAGAGCTTCTGGGCAGAGAAGTCATGATGTGGGGACCTTCCCTGTTTTGTTTATGATGAGATATTTGCGATGCTGATGGGAGCTTAGTTATTCCCCTCCAGGGTCCATCCTAGTACAGTGCGAGGCCATCTTCACCGGGGACAAGTTCAGTTCTGCTTGCCTGAGAATCCCTGAAGCAGCTGCCCACATCTTACAAGCCATTCGTTCACCCCTAGGTAGTGAAAGGGAAAATCAGAGCATGTACTAGATAACTGAAAATCGGGTGCGGGGAAGAATCACTTCCTAACCCTGGAATTGGAGACAGAGGAGTCGAAGTAGTTGCCTTATTTATGATAGACTGAACCAGCAGTGTTAACTCAGCATTGGCGTGTGCGCACTACACGAGTGTGCCACACCTGTGAACTACAGAGAACAGAGATGAGCTCCCAAGTTGGCTTCACGTGTCTGCTATATGCTGACTACATACTGTGCAGTTATTATGATGAAGTTAGGAAGGTGGTTAAGTTTTCCCTACAGTTGTATTCTGTATTTTGACATCAAGGATGATGTACACAAAGTGTGTATCAGTTACAGAATGAGGCTCATGTCTGATAAGCTCTTATTAGAATAGAGCCAATAGTGTGAGAGACAGACTGTTGAATTGCACAAGTGTGGTTTTCGGAAATCGGATTTTTAGACATTGATCTTCATTAAAGCTGAAATGTTAATTCCATTTAACAGTAAAGTTAGGCATATCAGTTATATATTTGCTACCATAAATAATTCATGTATCTGCTCTGCCACCAGATATAACTTGAGACAGTTTGGCATCTGTGTCCATGGGAAAGCTGCTTTTTCTCATTTTCCAACACCAATCCTGAGCACCACTCAGAAATAAAGAGCCACATATCTGTGTGAAAGTTGGCTACTTAGGGGCACAATATTTCCTAGAGGACTCTGTTACTTAGCTTTCTGTTACTATAACAGAATTCCAGAGAAAATCAACTAAAAAGGATGAAAGGTTTATTATAGTTTAGGAAATTTCAGTCCATTGTCCATTTGTCTTACTGCTTTGGGCCTCTGAGGATGCAAGATAACATGATAGGGAACCCACTTATCTCATGGCCCTGATGAAATAGACACTGGAAGGGAAAGGGTTCTTTAACTCCTTGCAAGGCAATTCCCAGTGATGGACAACCCCGCTCCCCGCAAAATCTATGTCTTCCAAGTAACACAAAAGGCTGGAAACTGAACCTTTTGTACATTGCAGCCTCTTGATGAAGGTATGCCTAGGGTGAGAGATGAGGAAGGGGACGTGAAACTTGCGAGTCTTCCCTGGTTACTCCTGCTTCCAGCAACGTGGAAGTTTGCAGCTAAGTGCAAACTTTCTGGACTTTTATGGAGACTTGATTACAGAGGCATGACTTAATTCCCAGCAAGGCCTATCTTGGCCAAATTTTTCTTGCCTACCCTTGTAGCATTCTTTTCCATAGACTATGAGACAGGGTAGTTCTAGAATGATGAGGAGGATCTTATGAACTTGGTGGATATGGTATAGGTCAGTAGGCTTTTTTGGGGGGCAGGTAATTAGAAGACAGAAAGGCAGAGTAAGGTTAGAGTCTGTGACGCGCCTTAGTAAGGAGAAATTCTAGTTTCTCTTGTCTACTGTAGGCTGGGATTTATGAAACCAGAACTGTGAATGAAAACTGAAAATTTGGTTTCAATTATTTTGGCCACGCGCGGGTTTTGAATCTGCACACTTACAGCAAGCAGATTCACAATGTAAAAGATACAGCCGCGCTGCTAGACCTCTATCACGTTAATAATTAGTCCTGTCGTCACATGGAGTGAATACATCTCCCAGGCCAAGACCGCTCAGATTTACAGATAAACTGAGTGACTGCAGACAGTAGAGGAAGTCCCTTTATGATACTACAGTCAGTATACTTCTTACATAGTGAGCTGGTAAGAGCCTTCCACTACGAAGGCCAGTTCCAAATACGGTCCTTTAAATTTCAGCATGTCCTAAGCTGGGAGTGTGGCTCTGTGGTGGAAGACTTGCGTAGTGTGTAATTCTAGGGCAGACCATACATCAGTGACTCCTTAAGTCAATTATAACTCAGATTGGATCTCCTGGCATTCCTTGTGGAAAGGAACATCCTTTACGGCATGAATTTCAAACAATCCACTTCGACTTAGTTATGGAACAACTTGTTTCCTTTGTGGGAGTCATGTTTATTATTTTGTTTTTCACATTCACAATCTAATCAAAATTATTGTTTGTGAACAGCCATTGTATTCCTGATCCCTCCGTGACTAGGTTGATCTGTCCTTGTTTTGTTTGCATTCTGGGACAAAAACCTTTGCATTCTGTTTTATGTTACGTTGTAAATCCTTAGGAGTATTGTCTGTGCCCCCTTTATGCTTCCTCCCTGCTTTGGTGAACACAGCAGCTGTGCGACTGTCTGCATCATGTCTGCAGTGCTGTAGCTTCTGTACAATGCTGTGTGTATACCCCATTGGGAAACTGCTTATCCCAAGTGTAGTATTGACAGGGCTTAGCTGCCTGCTCTGGAGGTGAAGTCTTTTGGGGCACGTTCACATTCCATAAGTGTCAGGGACGTGCACTGCAGTGAAACCAATACCCCAGGGACACGTGAGTTAGAATGGTGTCCAGATGTCCAGCTGTGGGGACTGCTGCAGTAACCTTCCTTGTAATGACTTGGCCTCACCAACAGATTGTGAGCAGATTATGTCAGCTCTAAGGCAGTGCTTAGGAAACCCTGTGTCCTGTCTTCCATCTTTCCTCCTTGAACTGGATATAGATGATGACTCTGAGGCCTCAGTGTTTGGTGAGAAATGGAATCTATGGGATCTGGTATTACTGAGGTCTCCAAACTAGGTACCCACAAAGGAGCAAAAAAAAAAATTTTCTTCTTTCATGTGTTTGTGCATGTGTGTGCATCTGTGCACATGTGTGTGTATCCATATGTCCATGAGTGTGCGTGTGTATGCATGTACGTGGGGGGGGGTGTGCTTTTGCATGTGGCGTCTCTCAGATGAGTGCCCCACCTTTAAGCTTCACCCTACAATCTTGAGTAGAACGTCTTTTAGGGTCATAGTTACAGGCTTTCCCGGTGGAAATTCTAGGGAGTGGAAGACAGAGTAGAATGGATAAGACAGACTAACCAGCGCACTGGCCATGCCTTGCGGCTGTTTCAGAAAACAAGGCACACAGAAGCCTTCACATGTAACTGGTTTTCCTACCAGTTACAGGGTAACGTCTTCTTTTCTGCAGTTGCCCATTATCTGAAATGTTTTTTGCACTGGTTAGCAGAACAACTTACCATGATTACAAGGAGACTTGAAGAAAGCTTGCCTGAATCTTCTCTGCATTGCTTATAGATAGACCTACCTTTTAGAAAAACTTGATGCTTTGTTAGAAAAATAATTTAATGGGTTTTATAAAATTTAGCATTTTGGGTTATGTTTACATTTAAAAAATTTCTCTGTGTGTTTGTGTGCGCACATGTGTGTGTGTTTTGCTTGCCTGTATTGTCTGTTGACTATGTATGTGTGTGCCTGGTACTTATAGAGGTCAGAAGAGGGCATCAGATATTCCAGAAGTAGAGGTCCATGGTTGTGAGCCGCGTGGGTGCTGAGAATTGAAGTCAGGTCCTCTGGAAGAGCCACCACTGCTCCTCACTGCGGAACCATCTCTCCAGCCCCTTGAGTGATTTTTAGAAACTTTGCTTAGTTCCACCATGAAGTTCATGGTACCTGATTATTCAAGTTCGGTGAACAAATGTTTAGAAAAATCTTTGATAGTCTCATTAGAAGACATTCCTCAGACCTAAGACTTTTATGTAGGATACTGAGGCATACAGTATAGATGGGAAAGGGGAAGTGAAAGCATTTCAATAGGAAATCTTCTCAGATTAAAACAGGGGGAGAAAATATTTGATGCTCATTCAAAAATCTCCCATGTATTCGTCCATCTTTCTCTTGGCATGATGTGTATAAATAAATGATGGCTTAACAGAAATGAGGAGTTAGAGTTAGTGTTCAGCTTTGTGGTTTACTGATTATTAATTGATTTCATTTACTGCTTCTAAAATATGAATATAGCAGTTGAATACCCATGAGATTATTAATGGATTGTTTGTTTGCGACATTGAGGAAAGTTCTGAATCAACACAAATCACAACTTCGGTTAAAGTTTTGTGTTTATTGACTTGGTACACTTCTTTCCCCCCTGTTCATTATGTCAGAGAAGTTTTAGGGCTATGTGTCATCTGGAACAAAGGTAAGACATTTTATTATTGGCATATGTAACCAGAGACAGATGATTTGATTGTCCCTATCATGTTTTTTATAGTTTAGAGCTGCTTTTAGCAAAATTATTATGAAGACCGTAAACCATTTATAGAAAAGAGTCTGAGTGTCACATCTATTCAGATTATGAAGCGATGGTGACACTTGCGAGGGCTTGTTCTCATGGGAGCCCCAGATGCTCTCGTATTTGCTCTTCCTTTGTGCTTGGGATGTTATCCAATGCATCTTTCATCTTTTGTGTTTTTAACATGCATGTACATTCTTTGTGTGTCAGCATTGGATGGGCATCAGACATTTTAGTCTCAAACCCTTTTATACCCGTAGGAAAACCTCTTAGGATCTAAAAAGCTTTTGTAACATGGCTTATGTCATGAATGTTTGCTGCATTAGATAGCAAAATGAGAACATTAAATGTTTGTTAATTTAACTAACTTTTATAAATCCGTATTATGTTCACATGAATAACTGTATGTCTGTCTTGCTTGAATGACATGTGAGTACTGGGGTATACATAGGGTTTACAGTTGGCTCAGGTCATCGATACTTTTCCTTCTCCAACAGTTTGTCACAGCGATTTATATTTTTATTGATTTATTTATTTGATAGTGTCTCTAACTGTATGTCTCTGGCTGGTCTGAAAATGACTGTGTAGATCAGGCTCTCCTTGAACTCACAGAGATCAGCCTGCCTCTGCCTCCCAGGTATGAGGATTAAAGACATACACTCTGCTCAGTACTTTTTAAAACAGTGGGAGTTGGGTGAGAAGAGCGGTGCCATCTTATATTTCTGCAAGTCTTTTCTATGTCTTGTTTAACAGAAGCTATCTGTCTTCTCTTATTTTCTGTTGCCACCAGTCTCCTGAGATATCAAACGTGATGAAATCTCTTTCAGACTCTGACTTGTGAGACCATGAGAGGTGAGAAGTGGCAAATATGATTTAATCTGTTGTGACAATTTTTTTTCTTGACATCACGGACCCTTAAAATGATCTTGTGCACACTGTAATAACCACTGTTCTACACTAAATGCCCAGACGTTGTCTATAGAGGAGTTCCAGTTTTTATTATGTTACCTGCCTTGTACCGGCTGTGATCTGGACCTTTGAGGTACCTCAAAGCCTGTATATTAAGGAATTAGTACCCAGCTTGGTTAGAAAGTGGCAGAAACTACAAGAGGTGGGGAGCCTGGTAGGAAGTTTTAGATCACCAGTTCACGCGTTTTTGTTTTGTCTTTGTTTTTTCAAGATACGGTTTCTCTTTGTAGCCCTGGCTGTCCTGGAACTCACTCTCTTACCAGGCTGGCCTCAACCCAGAGGTCCACCTGTTTCTGCCTCCCCATTGCATACTTTAACATTTGTGTTTTAATCGTATGGTAATGAGCTTCTACTGCAATGTGCTTCCAACATGGTGTGCTGCTTTGCTCTAGGCCCAAAGCGAGATGTGGGGGGTGCGGAGAGCAACCATGATGGCTGGAAACATCGAGAACTATGAGCCAATAGAAACCTTTTTTCCTTTAAGTTTTCTCAGGTATTTTGTTAAGGAGTGGAAAACTGACTTACTTAGAAAATCCATTTCTGTCCAATGAGGGTGAATATGGTAAGAAATGAAAGCTGAAAAAGCCCACAGAAATGGTCATTTTAATTTCAGTCTCCATTTTCCTGCTGACTGCATCTTCGCAGTGTCGATTAGCAGGACGTCAGTTGCTCCCATTCTCACTGCTGCTTCCCTCATTGATCTGAACTGACCTTTAGATTGCTGCAGTTACATTGTTGTACATCAAGTCAAGCCAGTACTGAGTGCTAACAACAGCAATGGCTTTGGATGTGCAAGTCGGGGTGGAGTTTGGCACAGACAAAAGCCCTGGAGGCTTTTGATTGGATGCCAGAGGAAACACTTCTGTGATGGTGATCATTTCTTATACTTGCACCTTTCTGTAAACAGCCTGGAGTGAAGTTCCCTGTGGGCTGCCTGGGACTTCCTCATACACTAGCTGAGTTGCTGGACAAAGTGTCCTGAGAGATTGGTGGCTTAAAAAAAAAAAAAGCACTGTTGTAATGTCAGGACTTGAGGACATGTCCAGTGTTGTTTCTCCTTCGTTAGTTTGTTGAATAAGTCACAATGTCTGGCATTAAGGAAGCAGACATTTACCCTTCCTTTCATTTTACTATTATTCTTATTTTTACATGTATGAGTGTTTTGCCTACATGGGATAGCTGTGTGCCACATGCATGTTTGGTGTTTGTGAAAGTAAGAACAGGACATCTGATCCCCTGGAATTGGAGTTACAGACAGTTGTATGTGGTGATATTTTGTTTGTGCTGTAACAAGTAAAGCTTACCCGAAGATCAGAGTGTTGAGCTAGCCACACTAGTTAGCCATAGAGGCCGGGCAGTGGTGGTGGCACACACCTTTAATCCCAGAACAGAGGCAGACGGATCTCTGTGAGTTAAAGACCACCCTGGCCTACACGAAAATGATCCAGTCTAAAAGAGAAAGAGAGCCAGGTGGTGTGGCTCGCCCCTTTAATTCTAGTACTTGGGAATCACACACCTTTAATCCCAGCATTAGGGAGGTGGAGACAGGAAGGGATATGGCTGGGCAGAAAGGAATATAAGGCAGGTGGAGACAGGGGAACATGGCATTCAGTCTGGGGATTTGTGGAGACAGTATCTTGCCCATTTTGGTCTAAGGATTCGGTAGACTGGCTGGCTCCTTTACTTCTCTGATCTTTCAGCATTTACCCCGATATCTGACTCTGGGTTTTTATTAAGACCAATTTAGAATTTGTGTTACAGTTTGTGAGCCATCATGTGAGTGCTGGGAACCAAACCTCAGTCCTCTGGAAGAGCAGCCAGTGTTTTTAACAGTTGAGCCTTCTCTCCAACCCTCAGACCTTGCCTTCAATGAAGGGAATGAATGTCTGGATCTTGGGTATCTATTTTTTAAACGGTTCTAATTTGTGCCTCAGTCGTTCAAAATTGCCTTGGATTTGCATCTGTCTCTAGATTCTTTTCCTCATAGCAAAGCTTTGTTCACCATTTCTGTCAGACACGAGTGAGGTGAATCTTGTGTTCCAAATGACCTGCTTACTGCTCTGTTCCCTTTTTAGCCTTCTCTGCTTCAGCCCAACTTTGGCCTCCTTTGGATATTTATACATTTCTATTCCTAGAATACTGTCACTTTGATATCTTCACATCTTAACATCCCGCAATCAAAATAAACTATACCTGTCATGTGGAAGACTTCCTTAAGCTTTCCAGTTGCTATGTCGTTTGTATTCATGTCCCTATTGAAGACCTCTCAATTCCCATCTTACAAAATAATATATGACCACGTTTTATATATTTTACTAGATTATTGGAGACTACTCTTATGCTTAGTGTATTAGTTTTCAATTGTACTGATACCTGAAATACCTTTAACATGTGTTTGTTTTTTCTTAAAAATCTGGAAAAATAAAGATTTGAAAAAATAGAGTGTTTAAACTCACCTAAAACGTTATTGCAAATATTATCATTGTTGGTTAAGATTGTGGGGTTTCTGTTTGTTGTTATTTATTTTTTATTATTTTATAAATTACATAAGTAGCTGGGCATGGTGGCACACACCTTTAATTAAAACTCTCAAGGGTTAAGCACTCAGAATTTTATGAGTCTGAGGCCAGGCCAGGTTGGTCTACAAAGTGAGTTTCAGGCCAGTCGGGGACTACATAGAGAGGCACTGTTTCAAATTAAAAATTTAAGTTTAATTCCCAGAACACATATGGTAGATCACAACTATTTACAAATTACAAAATAAGAAAAAAAAAGTAAATAAATTAAGTAAAAATTGATTGATAATTGAACTATGAATATAAAATAAAAGTTTTCACTTTTAATAATAATAACAGTACAAAACACAGAATAGTGCAAAAATTTCCAGGAATTTACCTAGAAATGTCTAGCTATTAAGCATAGGGAGATTCAAAACTTAGTTTTAGGACATGAAATCCATTTTAACTTAGTAAAGAGAAATACCTTATTCTTGGGAAACCAGATTCAGTGCAGTTAGATCAAAATATTAATTGTGTTCAAATACATGATATATATTTAGTTCCACACCTATCAGAACTAGGGAATTTGACAAAATGATTCATCTAGAAGAATGACCCTGTCTTGTCTTGCAGATTAGAGGAAAGCTGCATCGGAGTCACTGGCCACCCAGGCATTTATATGAAGCCCCGGTGGGCAGGAGGCATACACACAAGGCTAAACCGACGAATAAAATATGGAGGATCTATTTTTAGATATAAACTTATGCTAATTCAGTACCTGATAAGGGTGATATTTCAGGTTGGTTGGAAAAGGATGAATTATTTAATGAAAAGTGTCATCCACAAGGCTGCAGCAGGAGCTCTACCTCCCTCTTTATGAGTAAGGCATCCAAGGAGTCAAAACTGCATGTAACGATGCAGATTGTAAGTGTAGCTTAGCTGTATAGAGATCTTACGGTCTCAATGTGGTAGTGGGAAGGTATCTCACCATAGAAACAGTGGAGGAATGCGTCAGTTTTGTTTACAAAGTTTTACAAAGGCATTGAAGCATTTTATTTTCATTTTTATAAATTTTGGACAGTGGAAAGCCATCTCAGGCTGCTGCAAGATATACAATGTAGTGGGGAAATATTTGCAATTTTTATGTTAAGATATACAATGTAGTGGGGAAATATTTGCAATTTTTATGTTAAGCAAAAAACTAATACTCTTCAGGTCCAAAGCACTTTTAAAGTAAACCTTCTCCTAGTTAGAGTTATATGGAAAACATGAAACAGTTAAAAAATTACTGAAAATCTGGTCAGCGCCATGAGACCATAAGCATTAAAATGCAAATTAAAGCAATAATGGTATAGTCTTGGTGACTCAAATGAGAGTTAAAAAGATGATTCTTTAATTCAGGATTATAAAATACCATTCCTTCCTCAAGCTGTGGTGATTAGTTCATTTTTCCAAGTCTGTTTTTGACTTAAACTTTGGTAAAACTATAAACTATAACCCAGAAAAAGAAAATGAAAAGCATGCAAAGTAAATCTTATATGCATGTATTGATACATGTATTATGTTATGTTTGTGTGTACGCACATACATATATGAAAGGCTGAACATGGTGGCACACAGATTTAATCCCAGCATTCAGGATGTGGAGACGGGTGAACCTTTGTGAGTTTTAGGCCAACCTGGTCTACAAAGAGCCAGCCAGGGCTACATAGGGAGACCTTACCTAAAAACTTGCCAAATATTTTGCAGATGTTTCTAAATGTTTTTTCTCAATTCCTTTACCTACCACCTTGTGGACCAGTAATGAATTTTGCCCTTTGGCAAGGAATGTGGACCATTCTTTGAATAATACTGCTTAAGTATGTTTGGGCTAGCATTTGTTGCTTCAGAATTGCTGAAAGGAAGGTGAATGGTGTGTGCATAACATTTTAAGTGTGTATTTTTTATTTCTGGAAATGTAGTTTGAGGCTAGAATCAGATAGCCATGTAAGGAAGGTGATTATTTCCAGAATTTTTGATGATAACCAAAAAGATGGAATAGCCGATGGTAAGCCAATGGTTTAATAATTATGCCGAGTAGAGTCAGATGGCAGAATGTCGTGTAGCCATTAGAAAGCAGGACACACCAGACAAACACACTCAACTGCAATTAGGCCTCAGTCCTACTGATCTGGTCCCTGTATCTTTACAACTGTGTAGGTCATAGATATTTGACAGTGGAAAGAGGCAAACTGTAAAGGAGCATTTAGTTATTCATTCAGCCATTATGGATTGTTGCCTTATTGGTCTAGGAGTTGGGGTTTCATACAGGAATTTAAAAAGCTTGATATTATGTTCTAGAACACTAAAAACAACACAGTTACGGCGTGTAGTTACTGGTAATTATATCAGAGAGAAAAGGGGCACAGACAAGAAGGGAGTTCCTGAGAAGGTAGTCTTCGAGTTGAGGTCCTGAGGTGCTGAGGTAGAATTCTGTGTTATCTTGGGGACACCCCCTAAGACTGTGAGGGGTGGTGATGGTAGATGTAAGCACTTCAAAGCAGAAGAGCAAGGGAATCTGCATAACTCTGTTGAGTAAGAAGTTTGTATGGTATAAGTTTGGAAGCTGGTTTGGGATCTGTAAGATTTGACACTTGCATTAGA
Source organism: Ondatra zibethicus (assembly GCA_004026605.1). Taxonomy (NCBI): domain Eukaryota; kingdom Metazoa; phylum Chordata; class Mammalia; order Rodentia; family Cricetidae; genus Ondatra; species Ondatra zibethicus. Next base: position 12,348 of record PVIU01006582.1, read on the forward strand.
TAGATGTTCAAGTAATGCTGGATAGAACCTGTAATTGACTAGATGTAGGAATCGAGATCTGGGCAGAAGATGGGTAAATATGAGAGGTATAAGTGGGTGAGGCAAGGAAGGTGAATGTGTCCAGGAAGCCATGGGGTCTGAGCTCTTACTTTTCAGGGAACTTGCTCTAGAGCAGGGAGAGTAGGGAGAATCAATATTAAAGATGAGAGATAAGAAAAAAATCATAGGCTAGGAAGAAAACCAAGGGAGTATACCACCTCAGATGGCAGTTGACATATGTGTCAAGAAGGAGGCATGATAAGAGGGCTGTCAAAGAAGAAGAGAACTGAAGCCCGGCCTGCGTGCAAAGGTTGGGCTAACAGACAGCACGCCATGTCTTGTGGTCTTATTGGTATGAGTTATGAAGCATGGGCTGCTGCTGCTACTGAATACTTTTACTTTAAACATTTAAGGTGACAATGTCTTCTTATTGTTTCATCAGAAATGACTAATGTCCTCCTGTCAAATAGCTCTCTTTATATAGTAGCCAAATCATAAAGAAAAGTCAATTAATATTATGGAAAGGCAACCTTTCTATATCCGGTTAAATAGCTCTCCATTGTCCAGCGGACCGATGCTCCAAATGTATGCATTTGTGAAGCAAAAGTACACTGGGGAAGGAAAGTCAGTTCTAGGAAAGAGAAACAGGGACAGGGTCAGGGAGGGAGGAAAGGGGGGAGCAGAGAGAAGGGTAAAGGGAGATTGAAGTAGTTGTTAAAGTTTGAACCCAGAAATGTCAGATACCCAAAACAATATATAACAGCAACAATAACAATAAAATAACTGCATCTAACTGCCTTTCACAATAACTGCCCTGACCAAATTTGAAAACACACATTTTTTGTAGATAAGTAGTTTCCTTATTGCTTAAGCCAATATATCATAATCCCCCTTCAGAACAAAATGTTTATTCATGTCTCTGGGCCCCAAGCCATAAATATCTATAACATGCTGGTACTGTAAGAACATAGTTGTGCCTGGATTATTTTCCCCCTTGGCCAGTTGATTTGTTAAAAATGGACATATCACACTTCTGGCCCCTTTTCTAGAAAATATTAATAAAAAATAAAGTAAAACTTCAAAATACACTTTTAACAGATTTTTTTTGTTGTTTGAAAAGAACAGCCTAACCATTTGCTGGTAGAGAATTCATGCCTTGTCTTAAAATGAGCCAAACTGGGAACTAAAATGGTGCTTTTGGGGGAGCGTTATGGTATTTAATTATTGTTTCTTGACTTAACATCCTTGTCCCTTCCCCTTCATATGCCCACAATATACATACATGTTCTAGAGCTTATCAAATTGGGGCAGGACTCAGAATAACAAATAATTTTGCATCAGCCTCATACAGCACAGAGAGAGATTTGTGTGCCAGACACAGATGGATTGAGTTCATTCTCATGTAAATATTGTCTCTTTGTTCTTGCCAGGAAGATTTCAGCTATGGGTTCTAGATCTTAGTCTTCTGGCGATTGTTCTCTGACTTTATGATATCCCTAAGTAGCTCTGTGACTTTGCTTGGGCCACTTAGCAGTTTCAGCCTCAGCATTCAGGAGTGTTGGGTGTGGAGCCAGCTAAACTCTTGCAGATCTTAATGTTCTGTGACTCCAGGATTGGGGGTCTTGGACAAGGTCCAGCAAAGATGGTTCCGAGATTCTCTATGGTTAGTAGGTGGGCATTTTATTGATCAGCACTTTGCTTTTTGCAGTATGTTACTTTGTGGAAAGATTTGAAACCGCATATAAAATGAATGCGCTGTTCAAGATTGACATGCAATATGGTGGTGTTGTTTGGAATTTTATATTTTAAAAGAACACACCTTGTAAAATGATAGTTGAATATATGTGAAGCACAGTTTTGATTGACAAAACTTCTGCTGTAATTAGTGTTTATCTCCATTAAGCTTGAGAATGTAGGTTTTAAATATCTTTCAAATGATATGTATATTATTGCTATGATACATAGGAATGTCCTGGAAAATATGATTGATTCTCTACACTATCTCTCATGGGACAAAATAAAGAGATTAAACAGTGTTGAGATTATCTGTACACATTTTAGCTCTCTTGAAGTTGCTACGCAATGCTGGCATCTGGGAGGATAAACAGGAAGTCCATGAGCTGAGGGTGGCCTTCCTCTTTGCTAGGCCCGGACTCTTTGCTTCATTTATTTTCATTGGGCACCAGAACACTGAGGGCAGTGTTTAAGCTGCTTTAATTTCTTTCCTAACTGCTCTGCATGTGGCAACCTACAGAGTGTCAAATCTTTCCACCTTAGTATAGTGGCGTTTGAAGTACCAAATGTAGTTTCCGCCAGCCAGTGATTTAAAATGAGGAAGACTGAGCAGTGAAATCTTACAGCTAATAAATACATCATAACTTTTTGTATTTTACTATTATTTTCTGTAATATTTTCAATCTCTCTATTTACCTATATTCATTAAGCAATCATCAGTTGGTTTTACAAACTGCTCCTAAAGAAAGCTTCTAGAAATCCTATTTATTATTACTATGTTTTTAAAGGAAATTATGTTTGGGCCATGCTGCAAGGGCCTCCCTAGACCTACCTTCCTCAGACTTACCCTCCTCATACCAGGCCCACCCTCCTCAGACCCACCCTCCTCAAACCCACCCTCCTCATACCAGGCCCACCCTCCTCAGACCCACCCTCCTCAGAGTGCTAGGGTTCCCCTTCTTCAAGGGAGGCCCCAAGCTAACTCAGCTGATAGGTTATTTCAGCTTCTAGGATCACCTTGAAAGTTCTGAGGGTAAAATGCTTACACTCAGTACATTCCCCCACCCACATTCCTTTGGTTTTGGACAACTTCAGTGTTAGCTTGTGGGGTTCAATGCCCAAAGCCACAGCTAACTTGTTTGCTTTGAAAAGGTTTAACAAAAAATAGGTTTCTTATAATGTAAACAATTTTCTACAGTCAGTAGTTCATTAAGAGTATTTTATTTATTGTTATGTAGGAACACCTTGCTGGAGGGAATGATCTGCCTCAACGAAACTAGAACTTTAGGATCTCCTTCCAAGTGGAAATAATTAATGTAGAGTAATCTATGCTTATGCAGTGCCTTTACTGAAATGGAGAGAAATTTTCAGTTAATATCATCACTGTCCATCATCCCTGGCAAGTGTTACTATCATCTTTTCCTCAAAGTTGATTATCTAAAAGAAAAAAAAAATCCCATTGAGCTAGTGTCTCGCATGGTACCTCAGCTTTGCGTGGAAGAATTAGTGTCTCCCCTGGTACCTCAGCTTTGCGTGGAATTTGCAGGTTTCCTGCTTCAGCCCCCTGAGAACAGGGTCTACAGGCTGTGTTACCACACCCAGGTCTCCATATTTCAAACGTTTTCTTTAGTGCTGGGGATTGGGCCCAGGGCTTTTCTGTGCTTTATCAGTTCACCATTGAGTGCTATCATCAGCTGTTTAAAAATGGTTCATTTTCACAGGGCTAGAGCGATGGTTCAGTTGTTAAGTCAGTACTGCTCTTGCAGAAGACCCCCAAGTTCAAGTACCCTACCCACACTGGGTGGCATACAATTGCTTGTAATGACAGCTCCTGGGAGATCAAAAACTTCTGCCTTCTGTGGGCACCTGAACTCAAGTACACATAATACACAGATACAAACTCATGCACATAATTTTAAAAAGTAAATCTTTTTAAAAATTAGTTGAGACAGAGTCTTGCTATATTGATTGCCCAGGCTGGCTTCGACTCCTTATGTAGTCTTTATCTGTGATCCTCCTGCCTCAGCCTCCACTGCAGACATCTCTTTGTCTGTACTTAAGACAAAATTAAAAAGGCCTCTCAGTTTGGATGTTCCAGACTATCTATTCCTTAATTCTGGTATCACAAAATTTATACTTCCAGCTAGTTATGACCAGTTCTTATTGTCTGATTCGACGTGCTCAGTATTTGAGAGTAATAAAATGTATTTAACCTTGATAAGCAGCAGTTTAGGTAAGTTTTGGAGACCTGTGGAAACCGTTTCCTGTGTTGCTTGCTCTTCAGGGATGGCAGTGGACCTTTTGAGTATCACAAAGCACTTCTTTATAAACAGCAGGTCAGGCCGAGAGTACATTCATAGCCTGTTCCCTGTACAGCTGCTTTAAACCTGAGGAAAAGCTTACTGAGTAAGTTTGGCTTGGGGATTCCTTGTTAAGAATGTGCAGATTTCCTCAAGGGAAACTGCATTTGCATGTAAAAGCGCTCACTGTAATTAGAACTATTTCCTCCTCCTCTTTTTATTTTTATTTTTTATTGTTTTAACTCAGCTTCTCAGTGTTAAGTATGAGGTTCTGCCTTTTCCACAAAGGCAGGCCTTTCTGAAGGAATTGAAGGCTCAAAAATCTCCTGCCAACTCCCTGCAACAGTAACAATGAGAACTGCCTGGGGGCAGGGAGTGAGGTCCGGTACACACCCGTCTGCTGGCTTGCTGGGTGCTATCCCAGTGCTCAGAGGGAAAATTAATGGACTCATTAGAACAAAAGTGAAGGTTGGGAAGCAAGTTTTCTTCTATCCTGAGGGCCATGCTTATACGGTTTAAATTGTAATAAAAATTAAAATGCCTGAAATATTTTAGAGTTGAACTCTGCTGTGTTAGCTCATGGGCACCTCCCAGCTTCCTCAGAGCAGGACACAAAACTCTGGCAGCTCCCCAAGGGAACATTCTTTGAGGACCTCTCTGGGAGGGGGGAGCGGGAACTTGGCATTCGCATCTTGCAACTGTGCCACGCTAGTGTCCTTGCATTCGAAGGCTGCCCGCTGTCCTCTGCATCAGTTTTCCAGCTGTGTTATAGGCACGGATGTCTAGATAAATGGCAGGAAATGCTGGACATTGTGGGGAAATCATATCTTGCTGGGTACTTTAATTATCTTTTGTGGATTCTTTTTGGGCTTTCTCATAATCAAAATTGCTAAAATGCTTAATTTTATTTGTTTCTTAATAATCTAAATTGCTAAGTAATTTAATATTCCAAATTACTAAAACAATATCAAGCATAATTAAACTCTCATTTGATTCTGGACAGTTTTCAGTGCCTCCAGGTTGTTACCAGTATTGCATTCATGTGGATGCTAGTTGTTGGTGTCCCTTTTAAGAGAATGCCAAGCACTAGCCTGGCATGTCTACCTCACATAGCTTTGTGGACAGCAAGAATGGGAGGGAATTATACTGAGATGTTTCCTCCTCATCTTCTCCCCCTCCTCCTCTTCTTCTACACCAGGCTGGCTGGCTTTAGACCCACACAGAGCCTCTGTCTGCCTTCTGAGTCATGTGATTAAAGGTTGGTACCACCACACTGCCCCCGGGAAGTATTTGGGACTGATAGAGAACCCTTCGAAATAAGTATTTGTTCAGATGGGGGTGACCAGATGCTAGGAGAGATACGAAGAGAATGATGTTATGAACAGGACACCAACCCAATTGGAAGAAGTTGCAAAAGTAAATAAATAGTCCAAGTGGAGGCTTGGAGGTGAGCATGGATTTGGAGTATGACAGGGAGGGTAGTGGGAGACTAAGCACACCGCATTGGGAGGAGTGTTAAATACTAAAAGTGAGCACCCTTTCTCCTGTTTAATATTCAGCAAGGGTATGAGTGGTGACTGCTGACTGAGGTTTCTGTCCCCTGAGTCCCGCAGCCGTTCAGTCCCAAAGAAACACACAGAGGTCTATATTAATAATAAACTGGTTGGCCTAGTAGCTCAGGCTTCTTATTAATTAATTCTTACATCTTAAGTTAGCCCATTATTCTTGTCTGTGTCAGCTATGTGGCTTGGTACCTTTTTCAAGATGAGATCATTCTTCAGATCTCATGGGCTATCATCCTAGTGCATAGTTGTGTGTAGTAGGCTGCTGTTCAGCATGAAATTCATCCTGTTACAGTTTTTTTAATAATTTAACTTTATTTTATGTGCATTGGGGTGAAGGTCTCAGATCCCCTGGAACTGGAGTTACAGACAGTTGTGAGCTGCCATGTGGGTGCTGGGAATTGAACGTGGGTCCTTAGGAAGAACAACCCATGCTCTTAACCACTGAACCATCTCTCCAGCGACTGAGCTGTAGTATTAAAGTGTGATTTTTAGATGCTGCACCTGGTGTTTTTCAGGCTTGTAGTATGTTTGTTTTTTGCAGATAGTTAATACTACTTTTAAATACTACAGTAGTTTGGAAAGAAGAAAGCTGTCCGTAGTCCCGGTATCCTAGCAAAAGCGTGAACATAGTTTTGTGCATTTCTGTTCCTCCATATGGACTGTGTATACTGATAGTTGAAAATGTGGTTGTCTAAACACTCATCACTTATAACTGGTTAGTTGTGTTTCTAATGTTATGCTCCAGGTGACAAGAGAATGCTATGTAAATGACTCACTCTTTTCTGAGTGATATTTCATTTGTATTTTAATAAATAAGGTTTGTTTAAAGATCAGAGAGTAAAACAGCCACCCTGTTGGGCCTTACAGACCAGGCAGTGGTGACACACACCTTTAATCACAGTAGCTATGCTAGTTTGACATAGAAACTGGGTGGTGGTGGTACACACCTTTAATCCCAGCCCCAGAAAGGAATAAAAGGCAGGAGGAGACAGTTCTCACACACAGTCTCATTCTGAGATTCCTGGAGGCAGGTTGGCCATTTTCAGACCGAGGTTGAGGTAAAGCCAGCTGGCTGTTTTGCTTTTCTGACCTTCTCAGTATCTGTCTCTGGGTTTTTATTAATCATGTTACAAATGTAAATTACAAGTTTGCTAGTACTCCATTCCATGTCTTTATACTTTTCCTTTTTTCATTCCTCCAAAGGAACTCTTCTTATGGTTCTGTTTTCATTTCTGCTTGACTTTTTGTACTCTTGCTCCGTGTGTGTCCCCATTATTCTTTGTCTTTTCCCACAACCTGCTGAACTCTCCTGTTTGCTCTATAGTTTTCCTAGGGATTCTTTTGGAGTTCTCACATAGGGAACTCTATGGTCTGCAGCCACCAGGTTTATATGTTGCACTTTAATGACTGTATATTACTTCTGCCTTCGTTGTGCTTTCTGCTGTTAAAAAGAGGATTGCAGTCCATATCTTTATATGTATTATTTATCTACTCTTTTACTTATTTAATCAGAATAAGCTCAGGATACATGAATTCACAGACAGCATTGAAACCTTACACAAAGCCATTTAGCTACAATTTCTCACCAGGAATTATGAATCCTGTCCCTCTCCTCCTCCTATGCCGTCTCCCCCTGCTCCCTGCCCACAGCCACTGTGGCCTTCTTGTTACGGCAATCTTGTTTCATCTCTTTCCTCACTCCGGGCTTTCACACTTGCCCTTAGCATTCTGCTCTACACTGCCTGTTCTTAGTGATGTCTTTCTGCTCTTTTCCCTCCATAGAGATGCCTGTGGTTCCCTTATCCAAAATACCCATCCTTGGTCATTCTCTTTCCACTCTGTGTTGTTTTCACCACATAATCTTGTGAATAATATGAAATCATATACTATTGCTTATCGTTTATTCCTTTGTTTGCTTTCTGTCCTCTAGTAGACTGTTAAGCGACTCGAGAAAGTGGCTTTGTCATTTTTCTCAATCATCATGCACAGAAATTTTAGTCGCATGTTTAAAAGATTACAGGTAAGGACACATTAATATTCATTATACTTTTAATCTGATTAAACTATGATTTCTTATATAGCTAAAATATTTTATATTCCTTTTTCTAAGGTAATATCTTCAAAACTTGTTGTGTAATTCAAACATATGGCTGTTGTGTGACAGATTTTTCCTGGGAAGATACCACACTCATGTCTACCCATCCCAGATAGGGTGCTCAGGTCAGACCAAAGTACACATATAACCAAAGTTTAATTTGGTAAGTCAGTGAGTTATTGGAGTTACTTACAGTGCAGAAACGACTTAGAGACAGCTGCATCACCAATGCCCACCCCAGCATGAGTGGCAGAAACTGGGAAACTGGGAACCTGGAGCACACTGCACATCCTGCAGGCAGATCAACAGGTTGGAGAGTGTCCTTTCCAGGTGACTCAGTTGTTCTGAACCTCGTCTAGGCAGCTCCGCTGGTCTTTGTTTCTTTTAGGCAGTTTGTCTCTTCTTCTTTTAGGCTGCCAACCATGCGTTCTTTGCATCTTGGCTTGTTTGAGAGTGACTCAGAGTATTCTTTACTGTTTACTCCTGGGGAGGGAGGGACCTAGTGAATCTGGTCAGTTTCAGGAACTTCCTGAAGCTATTTTGAATTGCTTACTTTCTGCAGGAGCTTTCCTGCAGTATGGAGTGTTTCAGTCTTAAAGTAAACTGCTACACAGCAATGGCACATCTCAATTTTCCATAAACTATATTTCATATGACCAGTAGTCAGGTATAAGTGACTTGTGGCTGCCCAGGGCATAGTGGAAGGCTAAGACATTGGGAGAAATCCATAGATATACTGAATGGATGGATAACTGAATGAGTGAATTAATTTGCTTTAGCATGGATAGATACCATTTGATTTACAATGGTATTACCTCTTGAAATAGCCTCTTAAAGTTGAAAATACTGTGGACTGATCATGCCTGTAATTCCTGCAGCTTTCTTCTCTTATGGCCTGGCAGCACAGTACGTTATTAAACATATGGTACTTACATTTACTGTAGGTGGCCTGGCTAACTGGGAGCCTGGGCTTACTGCTGCTGTCTTGATTCAGGGAAGAGGATATTAGGGAACCCGGGGAAATGGTGCAAATTAAAAATGCAGGGTGCAGTTTCTGCTGAATTGCATTTCTACCATCCTAGACTCAAACCATGGTAAGTTGGGAACCATCTGTATAAGTAAAGAGAATGTGAGTTAAATTAAGAATATCATTAGGAGTGATTTATAATTAGAGGGGGAAAAACCCAATGCTTTTATGCATTCTTTACTGAAGTACTCCAGTGGCATTTGAATGGTGTGAGCTGAGTGCCACCCTTAGGAAGCATTCCTTTGCAGTTTATAAAGACCTTTATGCTAGGCAGTGAGATTAAACAGAAGTCTCCAGATGGTTGAAGTCTGGTGAGCTGGCAAGGGCTTGGTGCCTTACTTACAGTAGTTATAAGTTATTGAAACAGCTGTGCATTTCATGGCTTAATGTCATTGGTATCTAAAAGTTTAGTTGTAAACTAAAGGACACATGGCTTCAGGTTCTGGTGGACAGTTGTTTATATCCTTAGTATTGTTTCAATGAAGATTTCTGTAGATTAGACTTTCAGTGCACCTGGATTCTCATCCAAGCGTGAGCCTTAAGTTTCTCTGCAGTATTTTAAGTGCAGTGGGCGGGGCGGCGGGGGGGGGAGGGTCCTAAATGATAACAAAGAAGAGATTTCTTCCATGTTCATCTTATAATTGGCAGGTTCCCATAGGAACCGTCATTATCAGTGCTGCGAATGTGCCTCCTGTCTGTCACATCTGGGAAATGAAAAGTTTTGCAAAGGTCAGAAGAAAGTGTGCCCTCAATTATGATGATGACGTGTACGTCACAAATAGTTTAATAGCTTGGAACTTTATTCCATCTCCTTTACCGTGTTGAAAAGGAAAGTAAAAACCAAAAAGTACCTAGTCATTCCACTGTAATTTCAGCCTCTGGTTTTAAGAAGGAAGAGAAAAACACCCATTTCAGAATGGGCTGATAACATCCACTGCTGTACATTTGCTGCGATTTGGAACTATTTAAATTACCTAAGCTCAGAACTTTATGTATCAGTTCACCTTTATTAATTTGTCAAGGTTAATGTCTGCATAATGAATTGAAGATAATTAAAGATCCGTTGGCAGCCATCTGCTCATGTTTTCTCAGGGAAGTAAGTTTTATGTCTCATCTTGTCGTGGAGGAGACTACTTCCTTCGTTAGGAAGCCTCTGTTTTTAAAGCAAAGCCACGCTGCTGTTTTAGGTACTGTGAGAATTCTTGCTTTTGATTTTTCAGCTCATGGCAGCCGGTTAGAGAGATCAGAGGATGGAGCTCTGAGGACCCAGAGGTGTTTGCAGATGCTGCCACAGTTGGGAATGAGCTGGTCAGACTTGGACCTGTCAATCTGCTCTTTTAGAGGCCTGCTTAACTGGCTGGTCACCTGGCAGCGGGTGTGATTATTCAGCCCCAGAGGCAGAGCTCTGGGTGCTGCCCCAAGAAAGACAACCTCATCTTGTATCCGGCGCTTTTCTGAGTGCCTACCTTGTGTGGCTTGCCTTTTGCTGGATGAGGCTGCAGCAAGTCCATGCAGAAGAGGGGTGGGAGGATGCCGTGGCTCTGGGAAGACTGACTTTAGATTCCCACTTCCTCAGACCTCCTTTGCCATGCTTCTTTGCTAGACTTCCCTCAGCAGTGTCTTGCTGTTTCCTTGGTTTCCCTCCTCAGAGGGGGTAATGCCCACGTGCACTCCATTGCAGTTCTAGAGTGGCTCTTTCCTCCATATGCTTGCTCTGCCGTCAGGGGTGTTGATTCTTGCCTGTATAGCTTGCTCTGCCCCCTAACTTCTTTTCTCCTATTTCCCTACCTTCCCTTCTCTAAATTCATGACCTTTTACTTGACCTCTAGGGGCTGGACCCTGAGCTCCCTTTTGAGGTCTTCCATCACACTGCCTTCTTCCTTCTCTTCCCTCCCTCCCTGCCCCTCCTTCCTGGCTCCTCTTATGTGTTGCTCCCTATGGCTCCCGCTCCTGTTTTGTACAGTTTCTCATCATTTCTTCAACTTCAGTAGCATCAATCAGACCCACTAATTCTCTGAGCCGGGACCAGCTTCTGTGTGCTCTAACTGTAGGAAGTGGTGTGTGCTCACATTTCCTAGCACAAGTAGGCTACTCAGGAACACACTGTTGTAAAGTGTGCTACTGGGATATTCTAAAACCCTCCAGGGAGAGTTTTTGTTTTGCTTGGAAAGGCAAAGGTGAGTCCTTGGCAGAAATAGCGCTTCAGTGAAGGTTTGAAGGACATGTGTCCAACATTGGTGCTCTAACAAGTGTGGGTAGAGCATTAGTCTTCTAAATGTGATGTCGGACTAGGTTTCCAATTCTTGTGTGCTGTATACTGGATATGGTGACGTGCAAACAGGCAATCCTGAAAGTAGATACCGGAGGTCAGAAGTTCAAGGTTATCTTTTGCTCTGTAATTTTCCAGCTATTGATGTCAAGGTGATCATATTTAATGCTTATTCCTTAATCAGGTTTATGTCTTTAGTATCAAACTTGAGAATACTAGGTGAAAATATTTTACTTTATTATCAGTATTTCTCTCTGTTTTCCACTCTATGTCTGAAAAGAAATGTTATTTATTTAAATATTTTCTTTCTGTCAGTGTTTGCCCTGGAAGAAAAATAAGCAAAATATGCTTATTGGTCCTTCCCGATTGTGATTAGGCCTGTATTTTAACAGTACAATATTTTTCTGATGATTTTTTATTTGCCAGTGAGAATAAAGAGAAACAAACATTGTTGTATTTTTTCTTATTCTAAAAATGGTGTTTGTTGTAGATAACTTTGAAAATTCAGAAAAATGAGCATTGCTATTGTTTCTCCACTGGCACAGAAGCCACAGCTTCATGTTGCACGCATTAAGCTGACAGAGCCGTTTGCCCAGTTCTCACTCTGTTTGGTGAAACCCTGCTTGTGTAATTCAGTTAAACCTGGCTTTTATTGATTATTTAGTAATGTCCTTTTGTTACATATTTAGGTATCTTTCATTCCATTATTTTAAACATTGTTACTGGGGGCCAGAAAAGTGCTCAGTTGATAGAGTGCTTGCCTGCCATTCTAAATCCTGGGATTGAGCCCTACTGTCCCATGAAGCCAGGTGTGGTAATCCCAGCATTTAGGAGGTAGAGACAGGAGGATTGTGAGTTCAAGGTTGTGCTTGGATATATACCTAGTCTAGGGCTGGCCTGGGCCACAAGAGAACCTGTCTCATAAAACAAAACAAAACAAAAATCCACTAGTTTATTTTTTTAAAGATGTGAACATATAGAAATTATAATGCCAGTATGTTTCACAAGAAAACAGATTAATTTAATGCATGCTTTTGATTTCAAAATGCAATATTTAAGACAGAAATAAGGATATTGATTTCATTCAGTGGAAACATTTAAGAATCCAATGTACCCAAGGAAAGAGTGGTTTTTATTTGTTTTAATGTTGGCCCATATATAACGCCAGTATATTTCACAAGAAAAACATTAATTTTATGCATACTTTTGATTTCAACATGCAATATTTCAGACAGAAATAAGGATACTGATTTTTGCTCAGTGCAAGCGTTTAAGAATTCAGCATGTCTAAGGAAAGAGTGGTTTTTGTTTGTCTTAATATTGGCCCATGTGAAGAGACTAAAGCATTTACACACCACTACCCCCAATACTTTACTCTGGAGACCACTTGTTGTAATGAGCTGTCAATTATTGTGCATCTGAGTATAGTTAAAAGGACTATTTGACTTGCAGTTTAAAAGCCAACATGAATTGGCAGGAATTGAATTATAAATGTGGTTCAATGAGGAAGCAAGGCCTGCCCCTGTCAATGTAGTGTCTCATTTTTGAACTATTTTGCTACCTGTTTAAAAATAAGAAACACAAGAGAACTCCATGGCTCTCCACAGAGATATTTACACCCCTATCATTTATTGCTGCATATATAGCAAAGAATTGGAATCACATTAATTGTCTATCAACAGATAAGTAGATAATGAAAAATGCAGATATTGGAATATTACTCAGATCTAAGGAATTATGAAGTTAAAAATGTATATGTGTGTGCCTGAGTGTATGTGTAAAATGTAATATGATCCTCCTCAGCTTCCATCTTGAATGCCCATTCTAACTATATAGAAGTCTGTTGATTGGTACTGACTGCAAGTTTACCAATTTAATTTTCATGTGTGATGGTTTTATTATTTTCCAGTTTTTAAAAATAAAGTTTACAAGATTTAATTTTAAAGATGAAGAAACAGTAAAAATGTAGTAGTATAATTGAGCATATGGCTACATAGCTTTTATGTTCTTATGAGTTGGAAAAACCTTTATAAGCAAGAATTATGACAAGTATTTCCTTAGTAAACAGAAAGGATTATCCATGATACCTTGGAGTGATCACAAGCATAAAGAGTGGGGCTAGTTAAAAGAGCCTTATCTTTAGAGGGGACTCAGGAAATCTGCAGCATACCAAAATGTATATTTATTATTACCTGTTTATCACTAGATTATTAACAGGGTATTAGTTTTAGAAATTAGTGTGCATGTGTGTGTATGTATGTGCATGTGTGCATGTGTGTGCGTGTGTGCTTCTGTCTGTCTGTCTTTGTGGGTCAGAGGCCATGGCACACTTGGAGGTCAGAGAATGATTTATAGAACTCATTTCTTTCCTTACACTATGCGTGTCCTGGAGCTTAAACTCAGCTTCTCAGGCTTGGCAGCGGGCGCCCTCACCTACTACAAAGCCTGTAATGTGTAACTACTAAGATAGATTACTACTGCTTATCCCTGTGGTGTAAATGTATAATAGTTCATGTTTCCATGGTGAAGATTCTTGCTTTGAAGGTGCCTCTTACAGAATAACCTGTGAGATGCCAGGCATGGTGGCATAAGCCTTTATTCCCAGCACTCGGGAGGCAGAGGCCAGCCTGGTCTGCAGAGTGAGTTTCAGGACAGCCAAGACTACAAATAGAGACCCTGTTTCTAAAACAAAAAGCAACAATGATAACAAAAACAAAACAAAAGAAAAAAACAAAAAGAAACCAATGAGATTATTATTATTTTAATACAGGCAACACCATCATTTATTAGTAAGCAGAAAAGTAATACTTAACTGTTTGACAGAAAAAATATAGACAAACAAAATTAAAGGTTTAAAAGATTTATTTAGCTCCAGACTTTTTTAATCGTTTTTTCTAAAAAGCAGTCAACTATCAGCATTGTGAGCATTTCTCTAGCTCTCTCATCCACACTTTTACAAAAACAGGTAGGAAATGCTGATATGCAGAGAGGTCCCTGAGTTTAATTCCCAGCAACCACATGGTAGCTCACAACTATCTGTAATGAAATCTGGTGCCCTCTTGAGGAATGACCTGGTCAGTTGTCCTCATCAACTTAGACCATGAAACCCTATATGGTCAAGTTCAACCGAACTGCCATATACAGGCTGCCCATGCACGCTTCAGCATTGCCGGGGCATAAATTTCATTCACTTCATTCATGTAATTATTCAAATGATGTATATGAAGCTTTGAGACATGGAAGCTTAAAATTCGATAATGAATATGGTTGTCATATTGTCCACATGTAATCTGAGCTGGAGTAGGCAAACCTTTTCTTAAAAAACCAGAAAGTGAGTGTATTTGATGTTGTGGCTATATTATTTTCATTTTAGCTGTTCATTGTTATGGCCCTAGAATAGCCATTAATAATAATCAGATGAATGGGAATAGCAGCATCCTAGCGAATGTATATTTATGAGTAACAGAATTTGAGTTCATATAATTAGATGTCATGAAGTATTATTCTTTGGATTTTTTTTAGCCACTTAAATGTGTGAAAGTCATTCTTTGCTTGCATGCTCTACAAATGCTAATGGCATGCCTGATAATTTTCCTTTTGGGTGATAGTTTTCCTGCTTTTAAAAATTAAAATCACACTGGGCAGTGGTGTCACATGTGCCTTTATTCCCAGTACTCGGGAGGCAGAGGCAGGAGGATCTCTGTGAGTTCGAGGCCAGCCTGGTCAATAGTGCTAGATCCAGGACAGCTAGAATTGTTACACAGAGAAACCCTGCCTCTAAATAAATAAATAAATAAATAAAAATATATAAAGTCACTTGCAGAATTAAATCTTAGTTTTAAAAGAAATACTTAAGGAATCCTAACCCAGCTTTCAGAGTGCGATGGGTAACTTCAGCCAAATCAACAAAGAAAACCCCTCTTTAATGGGATTCTTGTCTGATTCTTTTCAGACCTTGAATGAAGGGAAATGGTAAAAAGGCAGAGGAAGAAAGTACAGAGGGAGCAGCTGTTGTGCTGAGGCAGGAGACTTGGAGGGAGCCCTCACCCGCCACTCCCCATATAAAGGACTGGGATGTTCCCAATCCCTGTTGGCACTGGTTGTGTGCAGAGATTCTGTCTGCACTCATTTCCTTATGCAAAGTTCACTCTGCATTATTCGTCGGCAAGTGTTACCTTTGCAATTGATGGCTTTGAATAGCATCGGATTTTTTTTTTAAGTTTACTAATTATAGAATGTTTATATTAAAATAATATAACATGGAAGCATTGACCGTTGTCCAGAAGGTACATTTGAAATCTTCTGAATGATTTATAAGGAATAGGAGTTATAATGTAATCATAATGTTAAGCCCAGCCTGCTGGCTTTCTTCAAAAAGCCTGGCTCCCCAACTCCTCTTCAGGTGTGTCTCTTGATGGCACTTCTGCTCTCAGAGCAGGGAGGACACAGGGGTGCCATTCTGCTGCCTTGCGGATTGTTCTCTGCTTCTAACACAAAGGGAGTGGAACTGTAGGACACGGGCTGAGCCGCCTGTGACCACCACCTCCTATGCAACCACAGAATGCCCCACAGGACAGAGAGGGAGGGGCAGGGCATCTTGTTAAGGACTGTGCTCTGAGCCTGTGCGAGTGTCAGTGTCTCAGTGGCGAGGGTGTGTGTGGTGGGAAGCAAGAAAGGCTCTATCGCGCTTTATTAACCACTTGATATGAAGAGTAAAGTAGTGTTTTCTTAGTTTATTTTTCATTTTGTAGAAGTTGGCAGTTGGGGGAATGAAGAATATTCTTATTACATAGCCAAATATAGGCAGGTGTTTACATATATTACAAAACAAGGGGAAGTACTTATAGTTATTTAAATATAAGTGTATATTCAACATATGTATTTACACATATAAATGTACTTTATATCTACATTTATATACACATATATTTATATATACACAGACACTCAATTAAAAGAGGATATAGTTATTTATTCTCTGGTATAAAATTTGGAAACTATAGACCAGTGTGAGAAGTAAAGCATATATGTTTTCATTGTCCAGGCACAGCCACTAGTGGTGTTTGCAGAATATCCTCCCATATCCTGTGTCTGTTCCCCTCATGTATGCAAGGACGCCATAGCCAGGTCTCTGTTTCCTGGGTCACATTTGTGGCAACGCTCTGTCTGCTTGCGCACAGTGTGAGGAGCTGGGCACATAGCAGAGAACAGACAGCCCCTCTTTTCCTGAGACTACTGTGTTCAGGCAGGAGATTAGCAGTGGCCTCTGTCACTGTGCGTGGTGGTGACAAGCTCTGTGAAGACTTGGAGAGAAGAAGCGAAGGGGACAGTGAGAGCCTGAAATGTGAAATTAAAGACCACAGCTGGACTGTAGCGGCCACACCTAGAAAGCTTGGCTTACAATTAAACCACAGCAAACAGCAGCAGGAATTTAGCTATATTTTCAATTCTCTTTCCTAGTACTGGGGGCTGTAAGCAGAGCTTATAGTTTACCACTGACCCGCGTCCCCGTCCTCAGGGAGTTGTCTGGCCTTGAACTGACTCTGGAGCCAGGCTTCCCTTGAGGCTGTTACCTCAGTCTCGGGCAGCCTGGACCACAGGCACACTTTCCGAATTCTTAACTAAGAGTTCTAGAACAGCCTCCCAGCGAATGGCTCGCTCAATTTTATGTGAGCAGTAAGGCGTGTTTAACTCATAGCCTAGTAGTGTAAGTTTTTGTTTTTTAATTCCAGTTACAGGTAAGACTGCGGTGTCTCTCACTGGCTATGTACATGTTTGTGTATCGTTAGGATATGTCCTAGGATCAGAATTTCTAGGCACAGATTTGCATGTGTGCCTCTAAGTTGAAAAGATCTGGCTTCCGACTACTTCCCAACTCAGTTCATTTTCTTTCTCTCGTTCTCTGTACTCCCCCCCCATGCGCAAAAGCAGGTGATATTTTGAATGACCTCCGCCATGACAGCATGCTGCTTCAGTGTGGTTTCATTTTTGTTTCTGAAGGCGAGAGGGCGGACACACTTCGAATTGCATCACTGTGCACGCTCACGATGCCCTGTTGTGGCTCACAAAGTTGGTACAAGATGAGGACAGAAAGATATTAAGCCTGGCAAACCAGCATCCTTGGGAACACGAGAGGTTCAGAGCGAGTCTCAACATGCCATTTCATTTGCCTTTTTTTCTTTTAGAGGTCTAAAAAAAAAAAAATCCAAGAATATTTAATTGAATAACAAAAGAAGCATTCATTCTTGCAAGTAAACCAGTTTGCTCTTTTAAGCTTGCCTTTTGATAGAATTTTCAACTCTAGCAAATGAAATCCAATTATTGTTTGAAAATTTTGCTTGCTGTCATATTGTCAGGTATTCTTTCAGATGATATCTGAAAATTTATATATATGTAGTAATATTGGTGTACAGTTGTATAGCGTCTCTACTTTGCCAAATATCTTTCTTCATTTGAAAGCTAGCCAAGGTCTTCCCTGATGAGATGGCCAGTCTTGGCCGTCTAATTGACACAGTCCAGAATATCTGAAAGAGTGAACTTGGGGGGTTGCCTTGATGGGACTTGATTGTGTGCCTATCTGTGGGGTGTTTTCTTGGTTGCTAATTAATATAGGAGAATCCAGCACAGTGTGGGCAGTGCCAGCTCTAGGCAGGCTGGCAAGCAGGTAATCAGTATTCCTCTCTGCCTTCTGCTTCAGGTTCTTGACTTGAGTTCCTGCTCTGGCTTTCTTCCATAGTGGACTGCCATGTGTAAGACGTAATGAAGCCTTCGGTCCTAGTGTTTATCACAGCAACAAGAATAAAACGAGAACATCTGTCCTGGAACAAGAGTGATGGTGGGGATCATCATACACCCTGGGGAGGTGCGGGGCGGGGGGGGGGGATGAGTGACAGTAAGAGGGCTCAGGTGCCTGAGCCACAGTAGGAATAACTTGTGAAGCTTCACAGTTTAACGGTAAGTCCGGAAAGGTCCAACAGCTCTCTGCCGCTCTTCAGAAATGATGGAAAGGTCAAGAGGCTGCGTTAATATGGTGCTTCTCAAACTCTTAGGTGTATGAGATATACCCCACAGTCTTGATGAAATGCAGTTCTGGATACAGGGACATATCTAGAATGTCTAGACACTGTGTGTGCTAGGCTCCCTAGTACTGCTGATGCGCTGGATGTATGTATGTGTGGCCCACACTTTGTGTTGCAAGGTGTTCTGAGACAGGGACATAGGCTTGCTATTACCATGTGTATTCAGAGCGCCAGGGTTGGAGGCAACGTAACCCAGTGACTGGCAGCTGGGATTGGGAAGCCTTTCTCCATTATGCAAGTGGGGCTCTGTGCTGCACACCCTAAGAGCCCCATCATACCAGGGCTCATTAGTAAGAAGCGCTTCTTATGTGTGTGTCTTAAGCTTTTGCTGCAGATTAGGTTTACAACCATAAAAAACAGCAAAAATAAAAAAAAAAACTAAAAATCTGAGTATATCTGTATTTTATTGTTTCATAGCCTGCTTCCCATCAGTGGTTTTCCCCTAGGCCTCACCCATTTCTCCTGATCTTTTTTTTAGGTCTTTGATTGTGTTGTAGACATTGTAGTTCCTCTGATCATGTGAAACTCTTGACATCTCCTTTATTGTGCTAAGGCACACATCATTTCTTCCACCTTAGCTATTTTATTATTGTTATTTGTGTGTGTATGATGCATGTATGCATGTGTGTGCATGCGTGTTGGGTACTTTTAAGAAAACTGTTGAGTAGCACTGAGTAAATTCAGTTTATTGGGCTTCCATCATCACCATTGATTTCTAGAACTTTCTAATTTTAAAAAATGAAACAGTGTCTATTGAACAGTAACTTTCTGTAATTAAATCCCCCTCCTTGCTCTTGGCAACATTTTATTTTTTCTTTCTCCATGAATTGACTCATTGGGATTGTCTATTTGTGACTGACATAGTTCACCTAGCTATGTCTTTAAGGTTTATCCATGTTGTTAGCATGTGCGAGGATTTTTTTCCTTTTCAAGAGTGGATGTTATTTCATTGTACATATGGACCACATTTTGTTTACCCATTCACATGAAGGGTGCTGAGATGTTTTGACTTGTTGGCTGTTGCTGTGGCTGTGGATGTATGATGATGCCGATGTGAACCCAGACTTGCAAATATATTCCTTTGCTCCCTGCCTTGGGGCTGAAGACCTTAAAGACCATTTTCAACTCTCCTCATTTGTATCTGTTTCTTTGCCATCCGCTCTATACACGAATGGGCTGAGAAGTTGCTCCCATCCTTCCCCTGGGGAGGAGTTGGTATGTCAGACTCCAGCCCCCTTGCCTCTGGATGGATAGGGGAGTTTGCCACTATTTTCCAGGTTCCAGGTGGGGGTGTGTGTCAGACAGCATTTCCTAGAGTCTCAACTTGCTGGGTATGTTAGTCTGTATTGCCTTGTTTCCCTGTCTCACCTCTCCATTCTCCTCCTGGCATTTCTTGGAATCACTTCCTAAATGAGCTGTCCCTTCTGAAATCTTCAAGTAGTATTTGCCTCAGTAGAAGCTAGACTAAGTGATGCGGGAGGTTGCCAAATCCCCTCCTGTGCATACACACACCCACACTTTGGAGCTAGAGAGAGCTGTGGGGATGTCTGGGTGACTGGTGGAGTCTTACTGTGTCTGTCTTTCATTCTCATCATGTTGGGCTGAAGGTTCGAGGTAGTGAAGTCTGTTCGTTTCAGCATTTAAATCATGCGACATCTTGTATAAAACATCTTTTGTTTGCTTGTTTGTGTTCCGAGAGAGAGTTTCCCTCTGAGCTTTGGAGCCTGTCCTGGAACTCACTCCGTAGACCAGGCTGGCCTAATACTCACAGAGATCCGCTCCCAAGGATCTCTGCCTCCCAAGTGCTGTGATTAAAGAAATGCACCACCACCATCTGGCAATGAAACATCTTTTTAAAGCTCTCTTTTTAACATTTTTTTTAACCTCCTAAACTTACCCTTCTTATTTAGTGACCATACAGTACAGGAAGCTAGATGCCAAAGAAAGAAGAAAATTTCTTCAAACAAAAATGTTTCCTTCCTTCCTTCCTTCCTTCCTTCCTTCCTTCCTTCCTTCCTTCCTTCCTTCCTTCCTTCCTTCCTTCCTTCGTTCCTTCCTTTTTCAAGAAGTAATTTTCTTGCTTGTTAGGACAATTGTCCTTTTATATATAGATGTGAGATTTTGACTTTCACTACCATATGTGACCTCAGGGGCTCTTTTTGGTGTCTCTGGTTTGTTGTTCTTATCTCTCTTTGTAATATTCTGTATGTATTATATTTTCAACATAAAATTATGCTTTTAGTGGTGGTGAGCTCAGAAAGAGATGAATTTCTTATACTCGTGTTGCCACTCAATTGGAAGATGCCTTGCAGCCTGTACCCGTCACAGCTCTTATTGTCTTTGAGGAAGTGTGGCTTCTAGCGGGTGTGAACTTTCATTGATCTTTGAGGGTTTTTAATGCGTTGCTTGGGTTGAGCCTTATGAGCCAACTCTATTTAAGGCATTCCTGAAAACCACAGATATTAAGTCCGAGGCTTGTGATTTCAAATGGAAAACGTTCATGTCTCTGAGGATTGCATCCACACTCCCCAGGCCAGAAAGACATTTGTAGCCTTTAGAGTCATGCAGACTCTAGAGGGCTGCTTGTTCCTTCCTCTTCTGAGTTTGGAAGGCAAGTTACCTTCACTAGTGCATCATCTGCTGGCTTGAAGCAAATAAGTAACTGTTGATGCAGGGAGGAGGATCAGCTACAGCAGGATTGTCAGCCAGTGCGGGTGTTGTGCTCTGTCAGAGAAGTCACAGCAGATGCTTACTGTGTTTGGATTGTTTTACCACAATACTCATGGATCATGCATACATGTGATGGCTTTAGTTCTCTGGCTTAGGAGCAAACTTATCTGATCTCGTATATTAGAAGTTGGAAATATTGTTGATCTTGCACAAAGGCAGCTATTTGGGGAACAGGGAGCAATTATTTTACTCAAGATAAATAGAAATTAAAAGGCCAAATTATAAGGTCAGATATGAAAATTATGTGAAGCCCAAGTAAGGAAAGGATGCTCTGTGCATCTTTGAACTAAAAACATCCATTATGTCCATCAAAATGTTGGCGGGCTGATGTGAAATGAGGAAATAAGGCAACTCTCTATGAAAGCAATCTCCAAGGAATTCTTAGGAAGGCAGCTCACCGTCTCTAAGCCTCTTCCCTTCAATGTGTGCCTTCTGGCTGGTTCATAGCAGCATGAAATTACATTAATTTAGAAGACACTTTGGGGTGACAGTAATAGCTTGTCTTGATGATTTTCCATGGTTCAAGGAGCCGTAACTGGTTTCTACTCCGGGTCTGAGATGTTGCTGGAGACACCTGAGCATAGGCATTGCTTTCTGTCTAGCTGTTGTTTTTCTCTTCATCTACTGACCTTGTGGCTGATTTGCTGATAACCTATTTTTAACTGTCCTCCTCTTCCTTTCCTTTCTCTCATCTTTTCAGACCAGATCCTAAACCAGAGGTCGAGTCTGCCATCCTAGAGCAACTTTGGGTTCTAGTCTTCTCTTGGGTCCCTGATAATGAGATACAGAATCTTTGTGACCCGTAGCCTCTTCACCTGTCAAATGGAAAAATGAGAACAGGCTTTCCCGTGCCTTGAGCACTTAAGGGCATAGCCTCTGGGTAAGAGTTCACACAGTGTAGGTTCCACCACTACCACCTCCTGTTGGTGGAATTTATGATGGTTAGTTTTGTTTCAACTTGATACAAGCTAGAATCATTTGGGAAGATTGATGAAAATGTCCCCATCAGACTTGACTATGGGCAATTTTTGATTGATAATAGATTTGGAAGGGCCCAGCTCACAGTGGGCAGTGCCACCCTTAGGTAAACTGTCCTGGACGCCACAAGAAAATAGGCTGATCTAGCAAGCTAGTAACCAGCATTCCTCCATGGCTTCTGCATTGGTTCCTGTTTCAGGTTTCTACCTTGACTTCTGTCCCTGACTTCTCTTAGTGATGGATTGTATAAGTGAAATAAACCCTTTCCCCCTTGGGTTGCATGTGGTTATGGTGTTTTATCACAACAATGGAAACCCAACTAAGACAGGATCTTTGGCCACCCATTTAACTCACCAGGCCTCTGTTTTCTCATCTTTGAAATTAGGTCCATCATTATGCCTAAAAACTGTTTGGAAGATAAATGAAGTAATACTTATGAATTACTTATAAAAGTACCTGATATATACTAAAGCTCAATAAATATTAACTTTTCTGTTATCTATCAGTAAAGATGAATCAATATAGATGTAGATGTCTTTTTTTATTTGTCTTTGTCTTTTTCCTCTGCCCATGTTTACAAAACTCACATTTTAGTGTTTAACTTTGGGGGTTCATATGTCCGCATGTGTTGGCCATGCTAGCGGGGAGGAGGTGCTCTTTATTCTTGTGATTTAGTGGGCAGGAAGCAAGCAGAACCCATGTTAGGTATTAGGATGATTCAGGCTTGGGCCTATTTCTGACTGGTGGTGGGGTCTCAGCAGCTCCTTTCCTCCCCGTCTCTTGGTCATTTGTCTATAGAATGAGAAGCATCAAATAAATGCCTTTGACTGCTAGAGTCTAAGGAACTTTTCCCTTCACTTTTTATTTTTCTTAAATTTTTAAGTTGCATTTAGGTGTGTGTGTGTGTGTGTGTGTGTGTGTGTGTGTGTGTCGCGCGCGCATTTGCACCTGCCATGGTCTGTGTGTGCGGGTCAGAGGACAGCTTTCAGGAGTCATTTCTCTCCTTCTGCTACCTGTGTCCTGGGGATCAGGCTTAGAGGCAAGTATCTTTACTTGCTGAAGCACCTCACTGACCCTTTCTCTTTCTTTTTTTAAAATTTGACAGAGGTTCTTGCTGTGTAGCCCAGGCTGGTCTTGAATTTGACAGAGGTTCTTGCTGTGTAGCCCAGGCTGGTCTTGAATTTGACAGAGGTTCTTGCTGTGTAGCCCAGGCTGGTCTTGAATTTGACAGAGGTTCTTGCTGTGTAGCCCAGGCTGGTCTTGAATTTGACAGAGGTTCTTGCTGTGTAGCCCAGGCTGGTCTTGAACTGTGCTTTAGCTTCTCTACTACTCTAACTGCAGGTGTGTTCTCTCATGCCTGGTTTAAATGACAAGACAAATCAGAGCTACAAAGGATGATTATGCTGAAGTGTGGTTATTAAAATCGGAAATAAAGTTATGCCATGATAGCATGTACATTTTGGCAACAAGTGAAATGATGTTACTTTGTTGTAACGTTTAGTTATCTGCAACAATTCTAACATGAAATGAAACTAACTGAAATTTCTATGAAAAAGTAAGTTACGGATGATTCGGAATACTGCCCTGGCTGTCAGTTTCTGTTTGCAGCTGGATGATGTCCTCATCTTCAAACACGTAGTAAAGGCAGCTGTGCAGGCATGCTCCCCACCCAGGTTGTGCCACCTTGACTCCCTGGTGACCTGTGGACCTCAGGCAGGTAGCCCTGGGACTAGGTGACTGCTATGACTTTTTTCCTTGGTTTATTATATGGTTACTGGATCACGTAACACTCACCAGATTCTAAAAGCTTTCCAAGTGAATAAAAAGATGCAATTTTTTTTAATAATTGGTACAGCTGTTGTCATTAACCACGAGAAAAAGCATGGGTTGGTGCAGCCACGGCGTTGCTTCTCTCTAGGGTATTTTGCCCACATATGCCCTTTCTCCAGGAGGCATGTTACCATCTTCTTGCACATGTAGACACTGGAAAGAACTTGAACACCGGTCTTAACTGATCGTTTTAAATATCAGAATCATAAAACAAACTCAGAAGTACCAAATTGTGAAGGCAATGGCACTGACAGACTGACAAAAGGACCTTTGCCTACAGTGAGAGAGGCGCGTGTTCAGCAGCAAATGTAGGAGTTCCGTGTCGTTGTCCAGTGGAAAGTGAATTTGACAAGGTGAGTTCGCCTCAGACTCCAGAGTGTTGAGATTACAGCAGTAAGTGCCTATACCCCTATATCCAGCTATGTGCCTGTTTTCTTATGTATAAAGCAAACGTGTTAGGATGCATGAGTCATAGTATATTTTTAAAGAAAAATTAAAGTCACTTGCATTTGTGCAAAATCCTGAGGTATACGGCAGTTTTCAGCTGCCCACCTCACCGTACCTTCTGCCCTTGGCATTTTTACCAAGAACACAGAGGAAAACGTGGAGCCATATTTCCAAGGTCGCATTCCCCTCTCACTAGGCTACCCTGGGTTCATTGAGTCTGCACAGTTCTAGATGGCTTCCTGTATTGCACCACGAGAACTTCTGGTAGTTCTGAGGCTTCTGGCTTCTTTCTGAAGATTGGTTGACCCAAATGAAACTTCTTACCTCATCATTGTCCTAAACACATCCCACTGACTTAGGGGCTCATCCTAGTCTTAACTCACTGTGGCATAGGTGTTTGTCATCGACGAGATTGCAAGTCAGACTCCCAGGCAGTCTTTCTCCAGTGGGGCTAGTTTTTCTCCCAGTGTCTTGTGGTATCTGGAAACACTTTTGATTATAAGAGGGTATTACTGTGTCATATTGTACTGACTGTAAAACAAAATAACAAACCCAAAGTAAAACAAGTTGCTTTTGTCCAGGAGTAGGGCAGGATGCTGCTGAACATCCTACACACCCAGGGTAATCCTGTACAACAAGTCACCTAACCTGTCAGTAGCATTGGGAAGCCCAATCCTGTAGGGAGGACCCAAGTGTGGACCTTCCTGCTGCTGCCCTGTAGGGTCTCACAGCCCTGCCCTCTGGCCTCCCTTCTCTTTTCCTGCCTTCAGCTTCCTGTCTGCACACTTTTACTCTCACAGGCCTTTGCCTATGCTGTTGCTGCAGTCTGGAGCATCTACCCTTTCCCCACAGATCATGGTCCCATGTGATGGATTTCTCAGTCGGCTTTGCATGTGCTTCCATGTTTCTGAGTGGGAGTTACTCTTTAAATTCTGTTGTCGTTACACATTTGTAAGTTCAAAGTGGATGTAGGCCCAAGTTACGTGGCTAGTAAACGTTTAGGTGAGTGGCTGAATGTTTGAATGATACCACAACTGGAAAGGGGCCAACGCTGGGCATGACGATGGCATAATGATGGCATGATGATGGCCGTGTGTAGCCCGCTCTCAGTCAGGCAGCTTCCGTTTTACTGGATGGGCCATTCCAGTAAACATACCGTGGACACCATTCTCTTTCTCCCTGTTGAATGTGATTTAAATGTTCTGCACTTGATGGTGTCTCTTCTTCGCTCTCATCGCCTTTGTAGGCGTCAGTATCAATTCCGGAGTGGCTCGGAGTGGCAGCTTCAGATAGACACAGGTGGAGGAGACAGCTTCAGGGTAAAGATGAGCAAATGCGAAGGAAGGGCAGAGGAGGATCTTTTGCCTAAGTCTCATTAGCATTAATTTAGCACAATCCAGGTTAGTTCTCAATTTTGTCTGCATGCCAGTGTCACAAGAGTAGCTCCTCAAATAATGTTGTTGCTAGCTATCAATCTAAAGAGGTGTTTTGATTGGTCTTGGGTGTGTATGTCCTGGCACTTGGAATTTTCTAGGTTCCCAGGCAATCTTCTTATGTAACCACTTTTGAGAACCACTGATGTCATTAATTCAGTAGATCAAAGTTACTCATGTGAACACTTCTAAAGTAACTTAATATTTTCTGTCTTGGTAATTTAATACTTTTGGAAATTTTATGATGTTTACATACATAAAATTAGTGCTTGTACTTTGTTCAAATTTACAGTTGTGATACATTAATATATAACTTTTTGGCAAATGCCATCACATTGCTCCCCCCCCCCCAACTATCACAGAGAAACAGCCGACCATCCTTCATGGTGGAGGAAGTTGGAAGGAAACCATTCTTCAGATAACGTGCCTATAAACTACAAATTTCGAACTTTTGCTTGGTTCCCATGCTGCTTCTCCTGTTTCTAACACCCATGGCCTCTTGCATCCCAGGACCTGGTGGAAGAGTTCCCAAAGCCCCTGAAGAACTTCCAGAAAGCCCCTTGTTGTTTTCTGACTTCCCATATTGTTACTATGAGTGTGCTGGCTAAGACAGCAGTGTAGGAACTTTGGAATCCCTTGTAGCCATTTCTGCCCCTACCCAGTGTCCTCCCCAGCATCCATCCATGCTTTCAGTTTGCCTGTAATTTGTTTGCGACTAGTACTGAGAAGTCTTGGCCACCTGTCATGCTTGTGAGTGGTCACTGGAATGATCTCTGTTATTATTTTAAATGCAACAGCTGAGAATGGAATATGTCATCATATGCCACTGTCTGTCTAGCACCTAAGCTTCCTTTTTAAGAATTAGTTTGGGGATGCATTGGATCTGGCAACTTTGCCAGGGAGTAGGTGGGCATTGCTGTAGAACACTGTACTGGGTAAAATGTAATTAAGTCCAAGACCAGAACTGAAATAATTGAAATTTATAGAGTTTGAGATTACTATATTCTGTTTCATTTTAAGAAGGAATACTAGAAAAGGAAGAAATTGACAGAATGATGCAGATAAGTCTAAACCTCCCATTTCTTCACCGTATGAACAGGTACCAAAATATCAGGGCTAAGGATGTTCTGTTATTCACTGATAGAATGCCTTATTATGTAGGAGGACCTGGCCTGGATTCTTCCAAATACCGGAAAACATTACCCAAACCAAACCCAAATTAAAGTGGATTTAAAAAGCATCAATAGGGCTAATTTTGTACTTCAGTGGCAGAGTACTTGTTTGGTTCTTACTAGACCCTGAGTTTATCTCCAGCGATAAGACAACAAAAAGAATGTCAAGAGATGTTTATGGGAGATTCATGAATGAAATTTTTTTTATGTTGTCAAATCCAGAAAATTTGGCTGAAGAATCACATCTAATTGCCATTTAACTGATAGGCAAAATTTTAATTTCTAATGTTTATTTTACAGTCATTCAAAAGTCAGTCAGTCAGTCAGCCCCACCCATATTTTTCTGTTCAAGTTTAAGGTTTAGGAATTACTGCAAAGAGTGGAGTTCTGTGACAGTTTGCATGCCAACCTCAGCATTTCTGTTTCTCTAGTACAACTTTAGTAAACTTGGGAGGTAGACAGGGACTTCGAGATTGTCTTATGCTGAGAGGGTACATGACCCCTGAGAATGCTGAGTCCTGGCATCTCTTCTGACGGGCAGAGCTAGGCCGAAGCCAGGCGGTTGTTGAGAAGTCCGACTTTCTGGTTCCACACTGAACATGCTTTCCTTCACTTCAGAGTAAACACTATAGACATTCCCTCAGGTTGATGTCTTCTAAAACTGGTTTGAGCCAAACTTGGGAGTATAAATAGTACTCAGGCGGGGCAACCAGAGGTAGGGCTAGTTAGCTGATCCTACTGGGAGTAAGCGACTTCCTGGGTGCTGGGGGCTTTTAGGAATCAGCAGAAATTTCCCGAGCTGTTGGACTGGGCGGGAAGAGATGGGCTGTTTGTCTACTGATCTCTGGCTGTGGTCTGAGGACTTTAGAAAGCCTCAGGACTGGTGTTTCTACTCCAAAGGTCCACTGACAGGAGGGCGTTGGTTATAGAATAACACCTCTTCCACATAGGGAAACTGAGTCCCTGGGAAGACAGAGAGACCTAGGTGGGTCACTAGCAGCTTCTGCGTGGACACTCAGCAAAAGAATATGAGCCAAGCCTGCCAGGTACCTGCTGTCGCCATATGCTAGTCGCCTGGGCAGGGTTTTACACTCGTATGCCTAGTGCCCTTCCAGAGGAAGAGTGAGACCAGGAAGCCAGTAAACGCGAGACTGACAACATAGGATATTACTCATCGGACCCTACAGTTCCTTAGGCTAGGTGTTAATCGCTACATCTGTGGCATTCTGGCAGGTCCTAGAGGGGATTAATGAGGGGAGAGTTGTTAGGTTGGGGCGCTTGCTCCCTCAGATTGCTTACCAGCATATTGACAGATGAAAATACAATTCCCTCCTGGAAGCTATCGTATCTGTCACGTGATACGTGACTTTCTGCTACAGCTGTGCTTTGTGGGTTCCTCTACCTCTGCTCTCTTTCATACTTAAGATATGTCTGCTCCCTGGTTAGCTTCCTAAGTTCTGCCATACCTGGCAAAAATCCTCCATATTACCCCCCCCCCCTTAGTTGTGTGTTTGAGTACCCATCTACTTCCTGCTGGGACCTTTAGAGGCTTTTCTTTCCTAAACACTTGGGTGAGATGCAAGAGCCAGAGATGTTATGAAGACATAGGATAACGAAGCATAAGCTGACCTAGAGCCACAAGAATACTCAGCATATAGGACGTCTTACCATAAGAAAGAATACTCCCTCCGAAAGGTGTTTGAAACAGGTGCCTTGAGTTGTAATTAGAATGTTTTCCTTTCTACTCTACGGGGAAGCCCCGTATGAGCAGTAAATTGAAAATGCGAGACTGCTTTATTATAACCATGTGTACAGCTAATTATAATGTACTTTGCTGTATAAGACGGGAACTATGCAATGCAGGGAAACAGAAGGATATATTGGGTCTGTCTCCATCTGGAAATTTCAGATTTATCTCATGTATTCTAATTCTAGATAAGTATGTATTTTCCTCTTTAGTTCCTAAAATTTCCCACCCTTCTAGTAAATTATAATCCACTTTGTGAGAGTTTTTTAAAGCTGCTATGAAAAGCATTCTATGCACCTAGAAGAAGTCTCTACAGCAACAGAACAGGTCATTCTGCAGGGACCCTCATGACTCAGGCGCCTTGCTGAGCACTGTGCACTCAGTAATGAATAGTACTTGATGTGTGCTCTCAAGGAAACCACAATATGGTGGGAAAGCAGAGGTCTAAACAAGTAATTATCACAAGACTTTTTAAGTATTATAGCATATAGTGGGATATATGTATATCTAAGTGAGGGTAAATCTAAGTCTCTCAGGAAAAGGCAAGGAGGTTGTGAGTGACAGGAAGCTCCATGAGTTGTGTTTTGAAGGACAGCGGTGAGCTTGGCAGGAAGATGGAGAGGCTGGGGGTTATGGGGTTACTTGATGGTTTTGAGATGGAGTGAAACATGTTTAGCTGTAGCTCAGTGGCCTTTGGAGGAATGCCTGGACTTGAGGCCAAGGGTAAAATGGTAATCTAATCCTTAACAGTCATTATCACTTAAGATAACATGGCTTGTGCACACTCTAAAAATTATTAAGGAATGCAAGGAAACTGAAACAGTGTTTAAAAAAATCTTTGGACATTTAATAGGAAACATTGGTTTCTTGTAGTAGTGCTCTAAATATAGAGCAATATGTGTTGATTTTAAAATGTGTGTGTGTGTAGGGGGGTGTTTATGTGTAAACATACCCATGAAGGCAAGAAAATAGTGTTGGATCCCCTGGAGCTGGAGTTCTTGTGAACCACCTGACCTGCGTGCTCAAATCAAACTGGGGACTTTGGGAAGAGCAGCAGTTCTTTTTTTTTCTCTCTCTCTTTTTCTAGCTGATGCTTGGCAGAGCCTGAATATACCTCCACTGGTACCTTGGGCTTCCAACAGCCCTCTTGCTCTGAGCGCCTCCTCCCTGTACGTGACTTGTCTGGCCTGTATATGACCTCCGTATTGGTGTAACTCAAACAGCGTGACCTCCTTCTCTCTTTCTTTTCTCCATTTTTCTCTTCCAGTCTCCTCCTGAGATTTATTGCTTCCCTGCCTTAGGGATTTTCTTTTCAACTCTAGTATGAAGGTCTTCTTCGAGCTTTTTTTTTTTTCTTTTGAGTCCATTCTTCTTTTATTAACGAAAATAAGAAGCCTGATTTGGCCGGCAGCTCGATCAGATCTTTTAGAGATTCAGTGCCAAATCCTAGAGTTATGCTCAGGCTTCTGTGTCCTGCAGGACCTCTGTCTGTTTTAGTCCTTACCTTTCTTGTTTGCTGCTCTGGTCTTTCACTGCCTTGGCCCTCTTTTGCTTTGTAACAGAATACACCAAAACTTACTGACTTGAAGCAACCACCACCATTACAGGAGTCTATGGGTTGACTGGTCTCTGCGGGGTTGGCCTGCCTCCTGTGAGACTGACTGGCTTGCGTTCCGAATGTTTGAGATGACTCACTGAGCATGAGCATTGGAGTTCACTGAGGATGCCCGCTGCAGAGCTTCCAGATTAGCTGTGCTGCCCCTGCCGTGTGGACTGTGCTTCTCCCAGTATGAGGGCTAGGTGCCGCGGGGGGGGGGGCATTGTCAATGTGTAAAAGCAGAAGTCACCAACATCCTTAAGAATGGCACTGTGGGGGGGCGCGGTGGAGAGATGGCTCAGTGGCTCAGAGCACTGGCAGTTTTTCCAGAGGACCTGGGTTCAATTCCTAGCATACACATGGCAGCTCACAACTGTCTGTAAATCCAGTTCCAGGGGATCTGATACCTTCATACCAATGCACATAAAATAAAGTTAAATAAATTATTAAAAGAAAAAAAAGAATGGGACTTGGGCCCGGTGGTGGTGGCTCATGCCTTATTTTCAGTACTCAGGAGGCAGAGGCAGGCTGATCTCTGTGAATTCAAGGCCAACATGGTCTACAAGAGCGAGTTCTGGGACAACTGGGACTGTAACACAGAGAAACCCTGTCTTGAAAAACAAAGAAACAAAACAAAACAAAATGACAACAACAACAAAAACAAAAAAGAAAGAAAGAATGGGACTTGGACCAAGTGGTAACAGTGTACACCTTTAGTCCCAGCAGAGGCAGGTGGATCTCTGTGAGTTCTAGGCCAGTCTGGTCTACTGAGTGAGTTCCGGGACACCCAAGGCTACACAGAGAAACCCTGTCTCGAAAAACCCAATAAAGGAAGGAAGGAAGGAAGGAAGAAAGAAATGGGACTTGGGAGTCCTGGATGACAAGTCCCATTGCATTCTGTATGTCAACCCAGCCCTAGGTCCAGGTTTGAGAAGGGGGAAAAGAATAATAATAATAATAATAGTGATGATGATGGCAACGACTTGGGAACAGGAAGAGTGCCATATAATCTGCAACTCGCCCCTCCCTTTTTTTGGCACCTGTCTACCCTGTCTCTCAAAACCCATTATTCTGGAAACTTCTACTTAAGTGTTAATCACCAACTGTTTATGACCACTATATCTTCCTTCAAATGCTCCCAAGAGATACTCATGTTTGTTTTGTATGGCCCCGTAGTCATCTGTGGTTCAGAGGGGTGAGTGTGTGCTGTTGAGGATTTTTTATTTTGAGGGGCTTCTGGAAGGCATGTTGTTTCAAAGGAACCATGATCAGTGTTGGCAGAGAAGTGGAGACACAGGATTATCTGAATACCGAGGATTGTTTGAAGGAATGCTCACTGCCTGCCTATCCAACTCAACATTTGCTATACTGGGCCAGAGAGCTCCACCTGCCTTACCTCTGATTTCTAACTTTTCTGGAGCCATTCTCTTCCTTGATTTCCAGCATCGTTGCCATCATCATCACTATTATTATTATTATTATTATTATTAATTTTCTCTAGTATAACTGTTTCCTCCCTTCATCCCTCCCTTCTTTCCTTTCTTCATTATTTTATTTTTCATGACGACATCTTCTTATGATTCCCCTACTGGCTTTGAACTTGCCATCCTCCTGCTTTAGACTCTCATGGGCTGAAATGCCAGCCTGTTCTTCTTTTTGCCCAGAGTCTTTCTCTGCCCTTGAGAAAGAAGACTCTGTTTTCATTTCCTGCTTTGTTCTGTCTGGCAACTTGGAACCGATTTCTCAGCCCGAAGTGCAAATGTCACTTCCTGAGAGGAACCATAGGTCTACCTGTCCTCTGCCCTAGCTCTAGAAAACAGAGGAATTTGACTGTGCTGGGTTAGGCACTCACAAGTATTTGCTATTTATGTCAATTAAACATAGGAGGTAGTCGCCTTGCGAAAGAAAAGATTAATAAAGGAAATACTTAAATAGGTTTAGACACCACCTCTCTCTCTCTCTCTCTCTCTCTCTCTCTCTCTCTTTAGATTTTTTTTATTTATTATGTATGCCATGTTCTGCCAGCATGTGTGCCTTCAGGCAAGTAGAGGGCACCAGATCTCATTACAGATCATTGTGAGCCACCATGTGGTTGCTGGGAATCGAACTCAGGACCTCTGGAAGAGGAGCCAGTGCTCTTAACCACTGAGCTATCTCTCCAGCCCCGAGACCACCTCTATTTTGAGGAACACAAGGGCATAGTTTCTTGGGGCATGTTCTACCATTGGTAGAGGTGAGTCAGTGATATCTTGCCCCCACTGACATAGTACATCAAGATGGAGGAAGTGTGATGTTTTGAAATGTAGCAGGGATTCCTGCTTGGAATGTAAGTGGTTGACTAAAGCCATCGTTTTTCCTTTTTGCTTCTGTCATCCTGTGACCCCTTGTTTGTACCCTGAGATCTCAGTCATGGCAGAGCTGTGAGGACCAACAGCCCAGAACTGCTCATTTCATTTCCAATTATTGTCCCATAAAGCCAGTGACTTGTTTAAGTGTGAGCCTCATATTGGCTTGATTATGATTTCAGATGTCATGTGCTTGTCATCCCACTCTTATGAGATGAGCCTAGATGTAAGTTTTGTTTTTCTGTGGCATGCTGTTTGTCTAAAAAGAACATTAGTGGATGAATCAAAATGGCAGGGGGAACACAGAAAGATGGAGTAGGAAATAACTTTGGTTCTGGCTTACTCAAAGACGATACTCAGAATTCTTAGGGTTTTTCAGTACCCAATTTGAGGTAACCAGATAAAGAGGGGGCGGTGTTGTTTTAGCTTATTTGTTATCATTAAAATAAGTAATTTAGTAAAATAAGTAAATTAGTACGCGAGGGGCTCAGTAAAGAATCCACTGAAATGGCTCCTTCTTTATTGGGGCCGGGCGCGGTGATCAGGTAGTGTGAATAAGAAAGAGAACAACCAGATGCATCTGGAAGAATCTAGAGCAGAAAGAAAAACAAAGCAGGCTGGGCCTGACCAGGGGCTGTCTGCAAGGGAAGAGAGACCAGGGAGAATAGCTAGAGAGGATAGCGAGACTAGCAGTGTAAGGAGGGCAGTCGCCGAAGGGAAGAAAGCCCTGAGCTGTGGCAGGCCTGGGGTTCCTGGCCGAGGAGGAGGTGAGATGCTAGGGATGGAGCTTTGAAACGTCTAACAGGTACCTGTGAACAGGGGGAGCC
This sequence comes from Ondatra zibethicus, assembly GCA_004026605.1. NCBI lineage: Eukaryota > Metazoa > Chordata > Mammalia > Rodentia > Cricetidae > Ondatra > Ondatra zibethicus. The sequence continues at coordinate 45,562 of PVIU01006582.1, forward strand.
CAGAGGCTTGCCTAGACTTTGATATACAATCACAGGCATATGTCAATGGAGAAACATATGTCCCTTCTGCCAGAGGCAAGGGAAGTAACTCTTTTGCAAATGTGAACCCATTTCAAAAGTTCTTGAGGAATGTTGTCTTTTATTTAACCACCAAAAAAAAAAAAAATCCTTCTACAGCCCAGCTTGATGTGAGGCGAGACTCTCTTTTTGTGGACACTGGCACTTCCTGAGACCTAACATGTATGAAATGCTCTGTTGTCTAAGTGGAGGCTGTAAAGTCAATACCAGTTGGCATGTGTTTTCAAATCGAGTACTTGCTCAGCAGTGCAGAATGAGCATGTGGTGTGGGACCTGAAGGGAGTGTTTTGTAGAGGCCAGAATGTGGGCAGAATACGTAGATAAATGCACTTAAGAAATGTAGTGCAAGAGAGGCAGGGGAAAACTTTCTAGGCTGGGCGAGGATTATAGGAGACAAAGTGAGAATGATAGAATGCCCTTCTGTACTCCAATGCAATGAAGGCATATGGGGTGGAAAGGGAGCTCCAGGTAGAGGGCTCTTGAAAGCTCTCTTGGAGACAGGGAATGGAGACTGAGTGTTGGGATCATATCATAAAATATGCGATTTGGGTCATCATTTGCTCTGTGGTGATAGGGTAGTGTTGCTGAGATAGAGGCCAGAGCTGTCAAAACCATCTGGGATGTGGTTGTGCTCTGCCCCAGAGGGGTGGCAATAGAAGAGGGAGAGGGGAGGGGAGGGCAGGGAAGGAAGGGAGGGAACGAGAGGGAGGGAAAATGAATAGGAAAATGTTTGGATTCTCAGCAGGGAAGACAGAGAAATGTCTTGACTATGGGTTAATTGAGTATAGAGACTGGAGGTATAAAGTAGTGTATAACCACAAGCCACATGACCAACAGCCCCAGTGGACACAAATTTGAAGCTTTGCTGAGCATTTCTTTAGTCAGCTGCTCCTTGCTAGACAAATGTCTGTTCTGGTTGGGATCAGAGTTTCCGAAGTTTGGCCCCATGATCACTCAGTCCCATTGCCTTTGTTCCTGTGAGTCAGAAAGCAGGGCCAGGAGTGTTGGCTGCAGAAGCTGTTCTCCTATGGCATCTGGGAAATAGAGACACAGGCAGTATCACATAATCCTTTTGGTGGCACACCCCCAGCCACCTAGCGACTTGGCTCCATTAGTACCAAGCTGAGGACCAAGCCTTAAACACAAAACCTGTTGGGCAGTGTCCAAGGCGTAAGTGAAAGCAGCAGTTTAGCAGAGAACACCAAACCAAATCAAACCAAACCAAACCAAAACAGAGGAACCCAATCAAACAAAACCAATGTCTGCCTTCAAATACTGCCACCCAGTTCATCAGTATATGATTCTATTTGACTCTGAAAATGTGTCCCAAAGGCAGCCAGTTTAGATTACCTTGACCATTGCCTTCTGGTCTAACCCTGGTTTCCTTTGTCTGGATTCTGTAGGAACCTTCTGGCTGGCTGCTCTGTGCATGCTGTCAACCACCTGTAGAGGATTCTCCACAAAGCATCCTGGGTGAGTCTTTTAAAATCTGTCGGATGATATTGTTCTCCTCTGAACCCGCAGTGGCTTCCTGCCTCATTCAGAATGTAAACCAAAGCCCTAACAAGGGTCTTGTGGTCTGGAATGATACCTTCATTGTTGCGTCTGCCTCTGTTACTACCCACCTTGAGTACGCCCTACTGGCTACGCTCGCCAAGTGCCTGTCCCACCCAGGGCCTCTGCACATCCTTTCCTTGACTGGGTCCGTTTCTTTACAATATCTTTAGATTTATGACCTACCTTCACTTTCCTGTTTTAACATTACAGTCTTTGAGATTTGTAATTCTGCCTTTACGACCTCCTGGTATCCAGACCATTTTCTTATGTCTGCTCTCAGTGCCCCCTGCAAGAGGAAGTTCCATGAGGGCAAGGGCGGTTCATGTCAGTATGGTCACTATGGCATCTAGTGTGGGCAAAGCACGTGGGAAACGTTTGCTGTGTGGATGCAACAGATTCATTTAGCAGCTTCTCTTTGGTTGGACTTGTGAATTCCCTGAGCTCAGTCATCAGCAATTATCCCTATATTCAGATAGCGTCTTTGCTCAATCTGTGTTGGTTAGTGAATGGAATCTGAAGTTTGAAATCACAGCCTTTGGTTCTGTGTAGTTCCAGAAAGTTTCCTTACTAAAAAGACCGTTCAAGAAATGTTAGAGGAGACATAGTATGTTGTTGCATGCCTGTAATCCCAGCACTTAGGAAGTGGAGGCAGGAGGATAAGAAGTTTAAGGTCATCCTAGAGTACATAGCAAGTCTGAGGCCAGTCTGGGTTATAAGAGGCCATGATTAAGGAAAATAAGTAAATAAAGGAAATGATAGATCTGGGCCAACCTGAGATACATAATGACAGTGTCTCAAAAGAAAAAAAATAAGAAAAATGGAAATAGAAAAACCTAATACTGGGGAAGGAGAGTAGGAGAATAATTCGGTTCATTTAGCTGAGCTTCCACTGTGAACACTAGAATCCACACAGCAGTTTGGCATCTCTTTCATCATTATTATTATGATTGTTAATTGGATGCTCTTTCAAAATTTGGACTGTAAGCTTGTAGCTGATGCTTTAGGAGATTATGCTATCCAGGGTGCAGAAATTGCTGGGGCTGACTGTAACTATTCATGGCCAATTAAGGAGCAGCATTGGCAAGAAAATGGGGGTGGGTGCAGTTGTGCATTGTGGGAGTTCTTGTCACTGTAGTTCATGTGCTGGGGATTAGCCTGCTGGGCTTCCTTCTGCAGCAAGGATGTTGATTTGCCTACCTGAAGGCACTTTTACAAGTGAAAATAATAAGCAAACTTGAGGGATTTAACTTTGTGTGGATAGGAAAGGGAGAACAAAGTGGAGAAATCACTTTTATTTGCCAGGCCTTGCTTGAGAGGCCTTCAGAAGGCTGCTTTTGTTTAATTTGGTATCAGTTTTCTTTCTTCCCAGGGGACAGAGATGGCTTTTGAAAGAATGCCTACAGAAAATCAGGCTGTAGGAGGCAGAAATGAATTTTGGAATGTTTCCAAAGTATAGAATTCCCCAGAGAAGTAGAGTTACCGCACTATAGTCTTGTCACAAAAGGGAGTGTCAATCACAGAATATGCCTGCTCTTTCATTCCTGACAACTGGTGGCCAGTTGTGATGGCTTATACTTTTACATGGAGTTTTTAGAGGATTTCAGATGGAAAGGAAATAACACACGCACGCACGCACACACACACACAGACACATACACACATGCACGCACACACTCGGGTGTGTGGGATGGGAGGGAGGGAGGGAGAATGATAGAACAGTCTCTGGATATACCTTTCCTTAATTTTAGATTTTAGGGTTAAACCAATTCTTAAGATGTTTTGAATTTTCCTAGTGCTGAAAATCCTGTGTAGCCCTTGCTGTGACTAGGGGGCTGTGGCTGCAAAAGATAGTTCAAATGAAATTCAGTCCTGGAGAACAAGGCTGCATGTTTACACAGCCAGGAGGTCCTAAGTCGAGTGCATGATGCCAGTTAGAGGCTGTTTAAGTTGGCAGCACCTATTCCGGCTTGCCCTGAAAGCACCGAAGAGCACCGAGTGTGGAGTTCTGGAATCCAAGGACACATCAGGCTTTTCAGTTCTTTACACACCTTGTGTTGGCACTCATTTCCACCTGTCCCTTTTAACGATGACAGCTCCCTGGATAACTGGGATAGGGAACTTTGTGTCCAAGGTGGAAGTAGAAGCATTTCTCTGGTGACCTCAGTGATATGATGCACTAAATCGGATTCACTGGACTCCTAACGTCTTTCTTTGTGTGTCTTTCATGACATAGCTGGAGTCTGGGAATGAGCTCTTCATGCTCAACAAATGGCTTAATGTATTTATCTCCAAAAGGTAAAAGGGTTTTGGTTTTATTTCCCCTTGATTAGGAAAATACATGGTCATATCCTGTTTTTGCTTTTTTAAATGACTTTTATGCTTTTGATAAGTGCCCTAACTTAAGAACGTCAGGGCTGAACGGTGGCTAGGGGGAAAAGAGCATATCATGCTCTCCTAGACGATCCCCATGTTGTTCCAAGTGAGCAACCACCTTGGGTGGGTCACAACTGCCTCTTATTCTCCTTCCAAGGGATTCAGCGTCGTTTCTGGGCCCCTCTGCAGACACTGCAATCCATGTGTAGGCCTGCTTGGAGACACAAACATACATAATTAAAAATGAAACAAAATAAAATCTTTTAGCAGTCTGGCTCTACATTGTTTCTAAATTCATAGTGGTCCCCTCGGCTGGCTGATACAGCGATCAAGGGTCTATCCCACGTAATCTCTCCCTTCTTGTCTAGGGTTTGTAGTTACCTCTTCTTGAGCTTGGGTAGAGAAGAGGCTAAAGATAGAACACTCAGAAAGCTCGGTCATATTTATATCCAGTACCCATCTTACTTGTTCCTTTTCCCTCCCAACTGTCCTTTTCTCCCTTCAGCCACATACTTTCCCCATTCAGTATTCACTGTTCATCTCTGCGACATCTACAAAGCAGCAAGCAAGGACCTTTCTCATTATGGAGTCAGCACCAAATGGTAGTGTTTGTAGTAGGAAAACATTAATGCCGGGTCAATCCTAGCAGGGGTGGGTCTTGCATCATGGTCTGGAGAGTCCCAGTTAAGGCTTTGGAGAAACACTATCTCAACCAGTACATGAAGAATGAAATGCAGTCAGTTTTGTATGTGACTAAGAGCTGGGGACTTTGCAGAAGAGAATCCACATTGTAGAGGTCAAATTTTATGCTGGAGTTGTATTTCTGAACTTATTACAAATTTTGAGCTCCTGAAATTGAGTTATGAGTGTCAAAATATAGTGGGGTGTTTCCATTTACCAGCTTATATGGTGCCACCTTGTGGTCACTGAGAATGAGGGACTTCAGTGTTTCTTAGCCCCAGCCAGCAGGAAAACTACGATGATGGTCGGAAGAACTTTGACATGTTGGAGGGGACTCCTGCTGATTCAGAGGAACTTGGAACCATCATTTCAGGTTTGCATCACATGTGACCAACGTCTGGAGAGTGTCCGAGCATAAGGTCTTGTCCTGGTTGCTGCGGTCGGCAGTAGTTGCACATAGTTACAGATGCATAGTACACACGGGCTGGGAGTACAGGAGAAAAGGGCCGAGGAGTCAGTCTGTGCCAAGTCAGCAAAGATAAATCAGAATATTTTAGGGTTTATTTATTTGAGCAGACAATTGCACTGTCTGAGGAGTTTAGCTGTTTGGTCATTCACCGTTAATTTATATCATATGTGTTTATGAGCATAAGGTTTTGTGATGTCACCGTGCTTGTGGGGTGATTTTGTTGTTTTTGTTTGGAAGGGACCATTAACCATCTTGCAAGAGAAAATGAAATGTGTAGCATATCCAGTAAGGAGGTTGGCTAGAAGTTCAGCCTAGATTTGGGCTGTGAGGCTAAGGGGTAATTTGATTGGGATCGAACTTGAGGGTCTGTGGTAAAAACCTGTTGTAGTGAAATACAGGTTAGACAAAGTTCAGCTAATTTCTTTATCTTGGGACTTGAGAGCCCTGGAAGTGCTGATGCATTTAAAGTCCACGGGATAACACTACTCCGAACTTCAGTTCTGGAAACAATCCTTACAGGTGGGCTGAGTGCGTGCTCAGGAATGCGCTCCATTACGTATTGCCATAGTAAGCTGCATACCGAGCAATCACAGAACTCAGGGGAAGGCAACCAAGCAAGCATCTGTGGGGAGTCAGCTGGAGAGCTGACTTAGCGGTGAAGAGTGCATGGTGTACTGCTCTTGCAGAAGACTAGAGTTCAGTTTCTGGCACTCACATTAGGCATCTCAAAACCCTCCTTACCCCTAGCCCGGGGCATCTGATGTCTGTGACTCCCACAGGCACTTACATGGCACATATCCACCTAGACACACACATAGTTAAAACAAAAATTAAAAAAAAATCACTACAAAACAAAAAAAATTATCTGGGCATGATGGTTATGTGTTTTAGCTCTCATGTGGCAGAGAGGCAGGTGGATCCCTGAGTTTGAGACCAACCTGGTCTACAGAGCAAGTTCCAGGACAACCAGAGCAACACAGAGAAACCCTGTTTCAAAAAAAACTAAAAGCCTATTTGGACTTACTGATTTTATTTTGAGTATGAGTGTTTTGCCTGCATGTATGCATGCTATATGTATGTTGACCATGTGCCTGCCTACCTGGTGCCCATGGGGAATCAGAAGGTGGGGTTGAATTTCCTTGAACTGGAATTACAGATGGTTGTGAGCCACCATGTAGGTGCTAAGAACCAAACCTTGGTCCTCTGAAAGAGCAATAAATGCTCTTAACTGCTGAACCATTTTTCCAGCCCTGAAAATATTTAAAAAATTTTTCAAAGTGTCCCCATCTTAGACATTTAGGAGTTGACCTGTGCTTCATCTGGGCTTAGCTCTCATCACCTGACAACTGTCTGCTGACCTCAGCTGGGTTGGCCTATGTGCCTTGTGACTCGGCTGTCTGTCGCTGATGTAGGATGGCTTTAGCTAGTAAGACTGGGGTGACTTATTTCTGCAGTGTGTGTCCTCATCCTTGAACATTCTAGATCTAACATATTTGCTTAGGTATGACCCAGGAGCAAGAATGGAGGGGCCCAAGCTTGCTGTGTAAGGACTTCCAAAGCCTTTGCTTGTGTCATGTTTGCTAATATCCTATTGTTTGAGGGCAGATGTGGCCTGTGACAGAGGATAAGGCCCTTGAAGGTTATACAGCAAGAGGGTGTGGTTAGGAAAGAAGAAGAATTGAGTTTGTTCAGCAGCCAGATAACCCTAGACCCAGTGTGGGAACTGCTGGATGAGGTCACAGTCAACTGAGTCAGGAATGAGATCAGACTTTTTTCTCTGCCACCACCAAAGACTGTACTTTTAATTCTGGTAAGCAGCCTCACAAACAGACATCTGGGCCATGTTGAGGAAGAAACAGTTTATCTGCTTCTGGAAAGGGTTTCTGTCATCTTGGCTTGCGATCGTCCCGCTCAGGACTGAAAGGACTGCGGAGACCATCTTGTTATGGTTGCATCATGTCAGAAGGAAATGAGAAAACAGAGGCACAGAGAAGATAATTGGCCATTGTACTGCCAAACAGTGAGCTGGCAGCAAAGCTGGCGCTCACCCTCATATCCCCCCCTCAAGCCCTTTGGGCTCTAATGACCCCAAAGAAGTTTTGTTGGAGGGTGGAAGGACTAAAAGGAGTTTGCAGTCTCCATGAAAGAGCAAATCACTTTCCCTCTGTAGGGACAGTAGTGCAATAGACTTTTAACGTCGGATGATTAGAGAGTAGCCATGCTGTGCTTGTCTCTGGAAAGCAAAGCTTGCTGAATGATGGCTGCCCATTTTTGGGAATCTAGTCTGTTTTCTCTCCCTTCCCTTTCTTTCCCCGCCCTTCTCAGATATCTGCCGCATGAGAAGTCAGCTTAGGATTTTCGAGAAGCATCTGGGTTCTAGTTCCTACTTTGTTGAATAACATATGAAATTGTAAAGGTATATCTAGCCTTCTGAATAGCGGGGGCATCAGCAGCTAATTTAGATGACAGTTGAGAGGAACAGTGTGAGCTGAATAAATAAAATTTGGGTAATGAAATTCTACTTACGTAAGCACTATCAAATAAACTAGTTTGCGATAGAAACGCTTTTCAAGTATTAGATTTTTAAAATTTTATTTAACAGATAATAATGGGAAATATTTGGAACCCCCAAACACACCTTTTTTTTTTGCTTTTGCTTTTTTTGTTTTGTTTTGGTGGTTCTAGGCATAAAACCCAGACCCTTTCTCATGCTAAGCAAGTGCTCCACCACCAGGTTGTATCCCAGCCATTGTTTTTATTTTTATGTTATTTGTTCACTTTTTTTTAAAGACAGGGTCTTGCTTGCTGTATAGTGGAGACTGTCTTTGAACCATCCCACCAGTGCTGGAATAAAGGCGTGAGCCACCACGCCTGCCAACATCTTCCTTTTCAGATCTCAGGGTTTGAACTGAGCAAAAGCAAAACCCTGTGCTTGTAAAAAGCCAGGGAGTATGAGAGTTCATATCATCCGACCACCCTTTGCTTAGGGCTGCTTGCCATTTCAGAGACTTTAGGCAGACTCATGACTTACTTTGTTCAATTTTGTTCTCAGAGTGTTTATGCTTCTTGCTGATTAGTTTTCTGCTGTATTTTTGGGTTATTTAAGCACAGTTTTGCTCATTAGATCTCTTCCATGTCTCATTCCTGCTCCCAAGCTGCCTTGTCCTCTGGCACCTGGGTAGGTCTGTGGGTGTGAGCACTGGTGAAAGTTGGAATAGAGGAAAAGCCAGGGTATCTCTCTGTTTCTCTTCTCTGAGTGCATGAGGAATAACCATGTCACTACATGGTTTCCACCCTCACCTCTTGGAAGCCTGTGCTGTTGTCATCAGGTCGCTTCAGTTCCTGGGCTCTGACATCACACCCCATTATCAACCCATCCTCTCTCCCTCTGTCCTCATTGCTGGGTACTGTACCCAGAGCAAATGTGCTTGACCTTTGAGCTGCACTGGTAGCCTGGAACTTGTCTTTTTATTTTTTTATTATATTTATATTTCTACAGCATTTTTCTCCCTGTGCTAATTTGCTTCTTGCAGCCTTCTGTGAGGATGATATCCAGCTACTTAGTTTATTTTATTGGTCAAAATGATGGAAATGTCATCAAGTGATTGAGAATGACAGTTTAAGATTCTGGGCTTTAGTTCTAGCGATACCACTCATGGTTTGTGTGATTCAACATGTTTCTTAACCTTTGTGGGAATTACCTGAACAATGAATGCATCCGTGCTGTCTCAGTTTGGAAGCTGAGCTTAGATTCGGGCTTTGCAGAAGGCCGCTCCAAAGCAGGTGAGGGTGTTCTTCACCAGCGTTAACTGTTAGAGATATTAACCGTGGGGTAACAACCAAGGGCTTCGTCTCAAGAGACTTTGATTCTTCTGTCTGCCTCTCTCAAGCAGCTTGGGAGTTACCGTTTGGTCCTGAGGTAGATGGAGTCTGTTCACTAGACCACATTGACTGTATCGTTATTCCCTAAGATTCTTAAGGTTACTTTAGCATTGAATTTGCCACAGATCCTTCCAGTGCCCTTCATTTCTTTCACCTCTTATTATGTAACCTGGGTGCTAACTGTGCATCATTGCCTCATTTCTTAGACTCCTGGAAGGGCCGAGATTTCTGTTTCATGACAAGCCAGAGGTCTTGCTAGGTTAAGTGACCTGCTCCAGGTTGCTTACTCAATAACTGACTGAGGAATCTTCCCGTGGGGCCCAGCAGCCTCACCATGAGCCAGACTTTCTAACTAGACATTCGAACGACTTAAACGGCAGTAGGGGAAACCTCCTGAAAATATCTCCAGCAAAGTTGTAGGTGTTGTTTTGGTAGAAACATTTCCTCTGTTGCCATAAAAATCTTCCCCCAAATGGCTTTGTGAGAGCAAAGCTGTGCAGGCTCCGCCGCTGTTTGTGAAGGGAGCCGTATGGCTCAGCCACAACACAAACGATTTGTTCTGCTGGCCGTGTTGGCAAAGTGATTTGATTTCTGGATTCCCCAGAGAGGGAAAACAGATCTAAACACATAAGTTTCTTCGTAATTAGATGCTTAAAGAAGAGCCAAGAGGAAGAGTTGAAAACGGGAGCCCAGGTACATTTTTCATTCCGCGAATGCTACTGGGGTGGATGGGTGTGTGCACGGGGTAGAATTCACTCAGCACTCCTCCCTCCTTCTGCGTCCAGCTCTCTGTTCTTCATCAGGAATGAGCAGGAAAATCAGCTACAGCCCCTCTAGTAAAGTGATGTTTGAGTATGTGCTCTTCCTTTGTTTTGGAGACTGGAGAAAAGCCAGCCGCTGCTATGTCGTGTCTAGAAAAACGCAATGCCTCTTTTTCTGTTGGGGACAAGGTTTTTCAGGTTAGCTAAAGATGCTGATGGAAGGCTCTGGAAGCATAAGGTCAAGGGTTAACTTCTAAGAGCTTATTTTAAGGAACCCGGTTTCTGTAATGAATTAGGGTTGACTTTGGTTGTTCTCAGTAGCAAAGTACGAAGTAATGGTTGCTTGATGATGCAAGTCCATGGTAAGGAAATTTGGAGTAAAAGCACACCATGATTTTGTAGTGTTGTCTAGAGCCCAGGTCCCCATCCTCTGTCCTGCCTTCTTGAATGCAGATTCCATTTCTTCCCTGTCACACTGACCACTTGGGCGAGTTTGCCTTAGAACAGCTATTAGGATGTTTATCCTGTGGCTGGATTAAGGGAATTGTGTCTGAAGCTCCTAGTGTGGTGAGTATTAATTTGGAAGGGCTCATCAGTAGGAAGAGAAAGTATTGTGAATCATTCATTGCTGGGGGAAAACATAGCCTTTTATCAAATCTTTTGGATGCGCCCCATGGTTCTTGTGGCCTTGTTTGGATCACGGACCACATCTAAGGTCAGCTGTGGGTTGATAGATGTTTCTGCTGATTTGGGTCAGTCACAGGATGTAGCTTGTCTGGTTGTAGCTGTGTGCTGGCTGGTCTGGGATGGGGTGATTTTTCTCCATGCAATGTCTCCTGGTCTAGTAGGCCAACCTAGGCTTTCATGGTGATTGCATGCTTTGAGAAAAAGATCAAGGCTCAGAATGAACATAGCTTAACTTTGACTGGGATTCACGCTAGTGTTCTACATTCTATAGGACCAAGAAGGGCAATGTCAGTTGTAAGTCCTAAACTAGGAAAGAACATCTTAAGCCCCTTAACAGCACATACCAGGAATGAAGACCTTTGTTCACAGAATGACTTCTTTTGTCGTACCTTGCTAAATTGTTTCATTTATACGTACCTTATAATGTCAGGATATGCTTATAAAATTTTACAGCTATGATAGCCATCAGACAGATTTTTTTTTTGACACAGGGTTTCTCTGTAGCTTTGGAACCTGTCCTGGAACTAGCTCTTGTAGACTAGGCTGGCCTCAAACTCACAGAGATCCACCTGCCTCTGCCTCCTGAACGCTGGGTTTAAAAGTGTGCGTCACCACCGCCCAACCAGAAAGATTTTTTGTAGATTTTTCTTGTGTCTTCAGTTATCTCCCATAGATTCAAGAAATCATATAAAGGGTACCTGTGGCCATTACTCAGAAAGCTAACACCAGCAATGGCATTAGCTATGCGCTGCATGTAGTTCTCAACAGCCCCAAGAGGATGATGCATTTTTGGCAAGGGGAGGGGGGATTTGAGACAGGGTTTCTCTGTAGCTTTGGAGACTGGACCGCTCTCTCTGTAGACCAGGCTGGCCTCGAACTAACAGAGATCAGCCTGCCTCTACCTCCTGAGTGCTGGGGTTAAAGGCATGCATCACCACCACCTGGCTGATGATGATGCATTTATAATGCCATTCTTAGATGATGGAGTTAAGTCACAAAAAAGTTGTGATATGCAAATATTTGAGAGCTTTGCATTCAAACAACAAGTTCTGTAGTAAGGAGGGTCCACTTGTTTATTCCCGACTGCTCAGCCGAAATAAGCACACAGAAACCTTATTATTTAATTCACTGCTTGACCCATTAGCTTTTGCTTCTTATTGACTGACTTTTACATATTAATTTAACCCATTTCTATTAATCTGTGTATCGCTATGTGGCTGTGGGTTACCTGCTAAAGTTCCACTTGGCTCCGGCGGGGCTGCATGGCTTCTCTCTGACTCCACCTCCTTTCTCCCCACATTCAGCTTAGTTTTCCCTTATAGCTCTGCTATAGGCCCAAAGCAGTTTCTTTATTTATCAATGGTAATCACAGCATACAGAGGGAAATCCCACATCAAAGTTCTACTATCCTGTCTCACATTCATGCTGAAGAACTTGGGTATGGGTCATATAACAAATGTAGGAAATAAAAGGCTAATTTGACAGACTTGAGAGTGGAGGAAACAATGGTTTAGACTTTAGAAATTAACTTTGAATTCCTTGCACATAAATTGCCCTGACAATTTACAGAGCTGTTCCTTGCAGGTACATGTGATATTCAAAAGCAGTCAGACCATATTATCTTGTTTTTAATAGGATTACTGGGCTCTGGTCTTCTTGAAGGTTATAGTTGCAATCAGCATTAATTTTAGTATTAGCCATTGTTCTTTATGTTAACTTAAGGGTCCTTTGTCTTTTCTGCTTTCAGGAGCTCCTAGATGAGTTCTAGGGAATGGATAAATAATGGGACTAAGTGATCAAGTTGCTTATTGAGTAGGATTAGCCCACAGTGACTGGACATGGCTTTGGTCTCTGGTCCATGTAACCACACAATGTTGCCCTCTATCCTTCATTATTTTAGTCAAAATGCCTATTAAATGTAGTGGGGTGAACAAGGCACAAAACATTAATCTGAGGTGATTTTTCATCATGTGCTTCATGATTCATTTTAGGTGATTATATTAGGATATATGCACAAATAGAGGAATTTTTTTAGGAATTAACTATGAAGAAAAATCATATGAATAAAATGACAAAGAGAAGATACAGTTTTGTATCTTATATTCAAGCCAGTTTTTAAAAATCCTTCATGTAAAATGGTTTTAATTTAAATTTGCTTTGGTAAAATTCATGAAAACAGTATCCATTGCTTTGACAAAATACCTGAGAGTAATAAACTTAAAGAAGGGAAGGCTTGTTTCAGCTTATGGTTTGGGTCCAGAGTTAGTTGGCCTCTTGTTTTGGAAATGAATAATGGCAGAGTATCGTGTGGTGAGGAGGCGACTCATGAAATAATGGCCAGGCAGCTGATGGATGGAGGGAGAGTGTAGGCATAATATTCTGTCTCACCTGCCGGCTTCCAAATAACTACACAGAGATTTATTAATTGTAAATGTTTGACCAATAACTTAGGCTTGTTACTAACTAGCTCTTACAACTTAAATTAACCCACATTTCTTATCTAAGTTCTACCATATGGCTGGGTACCTTTCTTTAACATGGCATGTTCATCTTGCTTCTCCCTGTGTCTCCTGGCGACTCTGCCCTTTTCATCCCCAGGCTCTCCCTGCTGTCCTGCCTCACCTCTTCCTGCCTTGCTTTTGCCCATTTAACTCTTTATTAAACCAATGCAAGCAACATATATTCATAGTGTACAGAAAGATTATTCCACAAGAGGAGAGAACACAGAGATGTGAGGAGAGCTTAGTGAGGCCAGGGACAAGATATGTTCTTCAAGGACAAACCTCCACGATATCTTCTCCCAACAAGGCCTCACCTTCTATGAATAACCTATCCAAGTATGAACTAATTGATGGCAATCCATTGATGTGGTTAGCAACTTCAGGATCTCGTTACCTCTTAATTGCACCAGTGGTTGGAGAATAAACCTTGAACACAAGAGTATTCAAGAGTATTAGGGGAGTATTTTGTTTTGGAATCCACAAAAACGTCAAGGGGGTAAGGAATGGTGGGCCTCCTTCCCTTCATTGCTTCTGGTGATTGAAAATAGCGCCTTAACATCTTTTATTACCAGGCAAGCCTTCCAATGAAGAGATTGAGATACCAACCCAGCCCCAAAACCTTTGACCTACAATTAGTACTGCTTGCAAGATGTGCTGGGGTAAAGCCGGCACAGGACTTGTGGGACTGAACCAATGACTACTATAAATTGAGACCCACGCCACGAGAGGTAACCCATGTCAGAGACTGCCAGGAGGGCCAGGAACCATAGTCTGGCTAGCCCAGAGACCAAAGATATAACCAAACATGATCAACAAAAAAGTCAGTGAAATGATTCTTAGTGATACTCTGCTGTCCTCGGAGACCAGAGCCTAGCATAATCATCCCCAGAGAGGCTTCATCCAGCAGCTGATGGGAACAGATGCAGAGATCCACAGAAAAACATTAGGCAGAGCTCAGGGAATCCTGCAGAAGAGGGCAAGGAAGGGTTGTAGAGGCATCATGACTCTTCAACAAAATAGCCCACAGAATCAACTAATCAGGGCCCACACGGGCTCCCCAGAGTCTCAGCTGGCATTCATGCACCTGTATTGGTTTGTCTTCGGTCCTCTGCATATATGTTATGGTTGTGTAGCTTGGTGTTCCTATGGGACTCCAACAGTGGGAGCAGAGGCTGTCTCTGACTCTTTTGCATGCTTTTGGGCCTTTTCACTCCTACTACATTGCCTTGTCCAACCTTAGTATGAGGTGATGTGTCTAGTCTTATTGTGAATTGACATGCCAAATTTGGTCAATATCATTGGGAGGCCTGCCCTTCCCTGATGGGAAAGGAGGAGGAGTGGATCTAGGGAAGAGGGGATGTAGGAGGGTGGAGCTGGGAGGAGAGGAAGAAGGGGAAACCATGGTCGGGATGCAATATACGAGAGAAGAATAAATTAACAAACTAACTAAATGAATAAATAAATGAGAAAGTAGGACCTTAACCATGATGGCGAAGCTCCTGCCACTGAGCTTCATCCTTAGGCTGTAGCAATTTTGAATCTTAGTAAGGGAAGGAATAGAACTATAGTGTGGAATTCAGGGTAATGCCTTTGTCTTCTTCTGGGGTGGAGGGTTGACATGCGTCATTTATATCTCATTATTTTATTAAATAAAACAGGAAAGGGGAGGAAACGTGATAGGGGGCTTTGAAACTGTTTGATGTCATTGGATCAGATCAGAGTGATTGGTCCAACTTCCTGTAAGGGGTTTCTGGGCTCTCCACACTGAATTTGTCAACCACATAACACCGTTTGCATATATGGTGTCTGTAGTTAACACAGGATTATCCTAAACTGACTATGCTGAAAAGGTAAACTGTGCCTTTTCATGTATCAGTTTAAGATAAATGCTGTGATTTAGCATGTTTTCCTGTGCAAACATGATGGGAAGGTGTAGTATCTGGCCTCTTATTGGCCATGCCCACTCCCAGCTTCCAGCCTCTGACCCTAACTCTCTGCCTCTCTTCCTCTTCCGCTCTCACGGGAGCAGCAGCTGCCTCTCTTCCCTCTCCCCCCTTCCCTCTATCTCTCTGTCTCTCTCTATCTCTTTATCTTCTCTCTCTCCTTTTTCCTCCATCACCCATCTAATAAAAGTTTAACTCTACATAGTGCGCCTACCCAGCTCTTTTTGTCCATCCGTACCGCCGCACAGCCCATATGGGGACCCGAAGACTAGCCGCGTGGTCTGGCCGCCCACCCGCCGCAGAGACCGCGTGGTCTGGGGACCTGCAGCAAGCTGCTGGGTCACCCCTTCTTTTAAAAAAACAACAGAAGGAGCTTCCTGTTAGTGTCCAGGTTTCAGTAAGAACAGACTGTGGAAGCAATTAAGACGCATCCTTGTGAATGATCCTCGTTTAAGGTTTTACAGATTGATCATATAATTTTCCTAGATAGACAGAGTGTGAGTGTGTGTGTGTGTGTGTGTGTGTAATTTTGTTGTTTTTATAACAGGGTCTCATATGTCCTATGCTTGCCTCAAACACCCTATGTAGCCAAGGATGATCTTGAACTTTTGAACGTCTCGTCTCCAGATCCTGAATGCTAAGATAGTAGGCAAGTGCTACCTCACCTGGTTTATGCATTGGTGGATATATGTATATGCTAAGCAAACCCTACCAACTAAGCTACATTCCCAACCCCTGATTATGTTTTTGTGGAATTCTTTATATTATGCAGATCATCCAATTTTATGATTAATATGAGTTTATATTAAGGTGATTCTGTAGACAGTAAATCATCCATCCCTGCTGATTCTAGGAATAGGGTGCTCTCAGCTTGACAGAGTATTAACAAATGAAAGACGTTGAATAAAACTGACTTCATTCTTGCTTAGTGCTCCTATTTCCAAGGTAAGGTTATAGATAGATACTCAATATCAATATTTTATATTATAGCTGTAAGCAGGTTTGAGATGTTAAATATGACTTGCATGTCAGGTAAAATGAGCTCCACCATCTGTTTAGTATGCTGGTGGATACAGGAAGCTTTTGATAGGTCTTAGACCTGCCAAGTAGCTCATGGTTAGGAAGAGAAGGTGGCCATATTCCAAGAAGATATGTTGACTGTGTATACATACTAAAGCTATCACAGGCTCTGTATCACAAGGGACTGCTGCCCCACTGTATCCTGGAAGTGAGGAATACTGGTTATATCATCATTTCGTGGTGCATTCCACACCATTTTGTTGGCAGGTATCATCTATTGCCTTTTGAATGCCGAGGAAGGGATTATGGCCACGTCAGTTCTCTTAACAACTTGGCTGTGGTTTATTTAGATGTGGCTTATAGTGTCTGCTATGCAAGGGCTAGGTTTTGGATCAGAGCTAGTTGACAATGTATCCTGCTTTGGACGTGAGGTAGGAACTGTTTTAAGTAGTGAGATTATCGAGGGCACAGACATAGTCTGTTTATTCTTTAGTGTATACTGGTGCGTGGTACAGTGCCAGCACACAGTGGACATGGCAAATTCACATTGAACAAATTATGCAACTGACGTTTGGGAGAGTTTATTTTTTTTTAAAGAGAAAAACAGAATCTGGGATAGGGAGATAACTCAGCAGTTAAGAGGACATACTACTCTTGCAGAGGAACCAAGTTCAGTTCCCGAAAAACATGTCTGATAGACTGTAACTACAGCACAAAGAGGATTGGTTGCCTTTGGCCTCCTCAGACACCTGAGCTCATATGTACATACCTAAACACACATACATGTGAATATGCATAATTTCAAAAATAATAAAAATAGAAATCAGTTCAGCTCTTAGAAGTGAGAACAAGCATAGAGAAGTATTATCATGGAATTAGTAAAAAATTTCTTTTACCATTTATTTTTATTTTTTGTGTATACATATATGTGCATATCTGCACATATGTGTGCAGGACAACCTGAGGGAACTGGTTCCCTTTGTTCACCATATGGATTCTAGGGATTGAATTCAGGTCATCTGTGAGATGCTTGCAGGCTTGGTGGCAAATACCCTAGCCACTGAACCATCTTGTCACTCCAGGCTGATTTCTTGTAATAACATTTTGCTTATTGAAAAAATAATATTGTAGTCTGTTTTCAAGACCATGATGGAGATGACTTCTCCCCCGCCCCTTTATCTGTGAGGGAGGAGAAGTCTTCGAGGTTTGCAACATAGAGAGGAGCTGTGTGAATGACAGCTTGCTTCCACTCTTTAAGTGTTGACTATTAGAGCATACTAGGAAATCAGATTCCTGTTTTTTTTTTTTTTATTGAGCTCTGCATTTTTCTCTGCTCCCCTCCCTGCCTCTCCCCTCCACCCTTCAAACCTCCTCCAAGGTCCCCATGCTCCCAGTATACTAAGAAGATCTTGTCTTTTTCTACTTCCCATGTAGATTAGATCTATGTAAGTCTCTCTTAGTGTCCTCATTGTTGTCTAAGTTCTCTGGGATTGTGGTTTGTAGGATGGCTTTCTTTGCTTTATGTTTAAAAACCACCTATAACTGAGTACATGTAATAATTGTCTTTCGGTGTCTGGGTTACCTCACTCAAAATAATGTTTTCTAGCTCCATCCATTTTCTTGCAAAATTCAAGATGTTATTATTTTTTGCTGCGGTGTAGTACTCCATTGTGTAAATGTACCACATTTTCCTTATCTATTCTTTGGTTGAACGTTGTTTCCAGGGTCTGGCTATGACAAACAATGCTGCTATGAACATAGTTGAGCACATGTCCTTGTGACATGATTGAGCATCCTTTGGATATATACCCAAAAGTGGTATTGGTGGGTCTTAAGGAAAGTTGTTTCCTAATTTTCTGAGAAATTGCCACACTGACATCCAAAGGGGCTGTACCAGCTTCTATTCCCACCAGCGATGCAGTAGTGTTTCCTTTACCCCACAACCTCTCCAGCATAAGTTGTCATCAATGGGTTTGATCTTGGCCATTCTTACAGGTGTAAGATGGAATCTCAGAGTTGTTTTGATTTGCAGGAAATCAGATTCTTCCTCTCGGGAACTCACTAATGTGGCAGCTTTCAGTAGTGGCCAGTCTTCAGATGGTTTGCTGGAGAGAGGGGCCTCTGAGCTTCATCCCAGCACCAGTGCAGGCCTACGTTAGCATGTGATTAAACACTCGAGTCAGAAAGACAACTGTTATCTTCCTATTGCATACTGTGGCTGTGTGTCAGCTAATGGGAATACATGCATATTAACATTACTATTAATTTTTTTTCTGAGATATGTCTTATTAGCTGGACATAATGAGGAAGCCAATAATCTTAGCATTTAGGAGGCACAGGCAGGAAAATCATAATAAATTCCAGGGAAACTTGTTCTACAAAGTGAGAATCTGTTTCTTCAAAAAATGCATATTTTTATTTGAAATGTCTTAAAATTTTAGGTAGATTGTTATTGGCGATTTACAAATAAGGAAACAAATTGGTAAGCTTTGCAGTCAATCTAAAATGATATAAACATCTGGCACTCGAGCAGCTAGAGTTTGAAGATGGACCTATTCAATTTGATAGCTCAAGTTCTTTCTGTAGGTTCCTGGATTTTCTTATGACTGTATTCTGTGTTTAGCAGTTATCGTAAGTGGTCCATAGTTTGACCAAGAGTTCTAGTTTTGCAGGGAAGTTGTGTTCAGTGGTAGACTGAAGGTCGAGACATTGGCTAACATGTTTGGACTTGCCAGAGAAGCGGTAGTGGAAGACTACACTGTTGGGTATCTGATGCTCAGGTTGCAGTTCCTGGCTCATTACCTGTGTCCTCTAAGAGATTATTAGAAATGCAGGGCTTCAGCCTCAACCAGGAGGTCCCCAGTCATAGTGCACACTCTTAACAATGTACTCCAGTGATTTGTGTGCAGCTTGCAGATGGAGATGCTCTTGTTTAAATGGCTGAGATGGTAAGATACCACCATGGATGCCTGTGTAGTTGGGCTGATTCATGGATATAGTGTGCCACAGCATAGGGCTGAGTGGCAGGGAATTGTCCCAGCTAAGAGAATGTTTACTTTATACTCAATAGTTTACTGTGTACTTTTCATAGAGTTTCTTAGTAGTCTTTCTAGTTATTCTTTGGACTAGATAGTTTTTGTCTCTATTGTAGAAATGAGAACATTGAACTGCAGAAAGATCATATCTTGTTGAAAGTTAAATGTCTTTGATTCCAACCAAGGTTGGTATGATTCTAGTTCAGGGCTCACAACTTACACATTGGTGCTATGGGCTTATCTTTAAGCTGTGAGCTGTTGATTGCCAGTATGTGACAGGCAATGTGAAAATTTGACTTCCAACACAAAGCATTGCCAATCTAAAAGTCACGTTCTGGGAAACAAACTTTATCTTAGTGATTCAGATGAAGAAATAAAAATCAACTCCAGCCTTCTGAATAGCACCCAACATTGCTTCTGTTGAGCATTGCATGCTCTTCTTGAAGTGCAGTAAAGGGTTTAGGTGGGAGCTGGGAAACTGGTGCAGATAGTAAGGACACTTGCTGCTCTTACAGAGGACCTGAGTTCAGTTCCCAGCACTCCTGTCAGGTGACTCATAACTTCCTATAACTCCAGTTCCAGGGAAATCTGACACCCTCTTCTGGCCTCCAAGGGC
Organism: Ondatra zibethicus; assembly: GCA_004026605.1. Lineage (NCBI taxonomy): Eukaryota > Metazoa > Chordata > Mammalia > Rodentia > Cricetidae > Ondatra > Ondatra zibethicus. The sequence goes on from PVIU01006582.1 coordinate 65,165, forward strand.
ACCTGCACACACAGATACATACGTAAATAAAGATGAAAATAAATCTATTAACATTAGCAAGGTAATCTCTAATCCCAGCATTCAAGAGGCAGAGGCAGGTGAATCTCTCTCTCTGAGTTTGAGGCCATCCTGATTGGTGGAGGGAATTTCAAGACAGCTAGGGCTATACAGTGAAACCTTGTCTTGAACCCCTGCCCCCCCAAAACACCCTAGGTAAGAGAATTTAGGAAGAATTTTTATTGTCTCATGGTCTCTGTTCTTTAATGATTTTCCTCCCTTTACTGATAATTATTAGTAAAATAGAATTCAGTCATCATAGGTAGAATTTAGTAACACAGCTTTCTATTGATACAACGAGATGTGTAGATCATGGAGCATGAAGAATTAGAGTGACACTGGTGGTAATATCATCTCAGATGATACTGATATGCTTGATTATTCCTTGGTATGCTTGTTTTTCCTTATGTAAAATAGTTTTGTTTCATGGTCATTAGGTAGATGGACCAGGTTGACCAGTTGGCTGTGCTTATTAGACTGGCTTTGCTCTGCTGTACAATAATGTCCTCTGATAATTTATCCTTTTTTTTCCAGTCCCACTGAGTTGACGTTGAGTATATTGAATGTCATTTTTACCATTGATCCTTGCAAAGTCGAAGGGATCAAGGGCAAAATACCTGTTTCATTTTTAATCTATAAACAGCTGGGAGCTAGGGAAAAATAATGTGATTATTAATATTTTCCCAATGTTTTTGTGTTTGAGATGAGAGGAAAAAGAAGTAGAGAAGGCAGAGATGTGGTTGTTTTTTGAAAGATTTTATTTATTATGTTACAATAAGTAAATATCCTCATGCTTTCTTGAATTTCCTAGTGATGAGAACAATGGAAACCACATTAGATGTACTATTTAGAACTACTGGCGCCAAACATGCTATGTGCATATAACCAAGAGAACAGGGGCAGTGTGGTATTCACTCTAGAAACAGAGCCTCATTTGTGCTCACAGATCCTGTAGTGTTTATAGTAACCCTGGTGTATCTTGTGGAAGTGGAATGTCAAGGAAATTAAACCCTCCAAATCAATTCACTGTTTAAAAGCCTAAAAGATGTATTGTCCCTAGGGGGAAACAATGATTGTACTCTTACTTTCCACACCACTCTATAAACAGCTGTTGTTTCGGTGTCTTGTCTGATGTACCAGCCTTTAGAGTGATGTACTGCCAGAGGCTACAAGTAGCCGGAGAGGGCCTGAGGAAGCTTGAGTTGAACTATTTGTCAATTTCTTTGGTGGAATCATCCCCGCTGCAGCCAGTTTTAAGTGACCAGTTTCTGGTTTGCTATCACCAAACCTGGAGCTGGGAGAGCTGCCGAAAGTTATTGTCTCTAGGCTGTGCCAGCTGCTCAGCATCAGAAAGCAGAAGTAAGTGGTTACAGGAGGAGGCCTAAGGAAGACAATCAGGAGTGGAGGAGTGGGCGTGGTCACAGCCCTGCACTTCCAGCACTTCAGAGGCAGGGGCAAGAAGAGGCTAAGAGTTTAAGGTCACCCTTAACTACCGTATGGGTTTGACACTAGCCTGTGCAGGAGACAAGAACATGAACATGGGGGAGGCGGTGGTTTTTGTGAAGAGAGTCTCTGTGAAGGTATCTAGATTTTCCCTGAAACTCTGAAGATGAAGATAAGTGAGGTAAAAAAATTTTAACTACCTATGTGAAGGAAGTGGCTTAAATAAGCCTCTGAGGAATAGCTGTCAAATTAGGTGATACGCAGAGAAATCAGAATCACTCTCTCAGCTGGGCATATGTCACCCTCCTTTAATCCCAATACCCCAATACCCCAGAGGAGGATGGCAAGTGAGGCTGATCTCAGTGAATTTGAAACCAGACCAGCCTGGTCTACAGAGAGAGTTTCAGAACAGGAGGGCTAAATAGCGAAACCCTGTCTATAGAAATCCCTCTCTTTGGATCCCAACAGTAGAGGTTTTTCAGGGTCAAGGGCAAGGCAGAGAGTCCTTGGTTGTAACAGAGAGGTTGAGGCCCGGGTAAACAAAGTGAATCCCACCTTGATGCTATTTCCAAATTATTCAATAGCCTCTTTTCTATTTCTGTTTTTCCTGTGATTTTTTTTATATTGTGTTTTTAGTTTTCAGGATTTTTTTGTTGTAGAAATTGTTATAAATGTGAACAGCAATATGAAATCCTTCCTTTACAGAATTTATTAGCTTTAGAGATAATTTATTGATGCCAAGATATGAGATGAAGATAGCGCTCCGCTCCCACACTTCCCTCTTCTCCAGTCACTTGATCATGTTCCTCATTTTTCATATTGGCAAGATGGGCAGTGCTTTTATTATGCTCAGAATACCATAGATCCTAGGCTTCCGGTTCATATTTAAATACATTATGTTGCAAAGACCAGAACAAAAGAAAACACAAACAAGTCCAGCAAGAAAATGCAGCAATAGGGTGAAGAACCCCATGGCTGCTGGAAACTAGGAGGGGACAACTCACTTATTATATGGGAACCCGGGACCTGGCTGTCAAAGCAGAGAGAGAAAGGAACAGCCATAATCCAAAACACAGTCAGGGAGAGGGGGAAATCGTTACTCTGATACCTGAACATCCTAAGTGAACTCATGTACTTCCACAAGGAGTTTCAGCACTGTGCGGGGCTATATCCAGTCTAATGGCACTCAGCTGTACCTTAGCAATACAGAGACTGTGTGTGAACTCCTCTTTATGAAGCTGGCTGCTCTCAGAAAGCAGGCTGGAGCATGGCTTAGCTTGCCAGAGCACTGCAGCACATGCCGAATGTACACCCCAAGCTTCGGGTTCTGTGTTTTCCTCTCTTGGTTCTCGTGGGCCCTTGTGATGGAAGTGGTTTTAATTCTATTTTACAGATTAAAAACTATGAGTAAGATTCTAGGAAAGTAGGCTACTGGCTCAATGTCCTATATCTTCCCTAATCATTTCTTTGTAATTTTATATTTAAATTTTATATATTAAAAAGTATACCAAATATATATAGTTTAATTTTACAAACTTTGTTATAAATACCCTTGAAAATAAATGACTACATCATACACCAATATTAACTAGACCAAGAGTCCATGCAGGTCAGTGAACTTCTATACAGTTAGAATAGGCATTCAGAATGAAAGATTGGAGCTTCACATTAAAATTTCATTCTTTCAATATCAAATGCATGTTATACACATTTCTACCATCAAACCCAAAAATCCATGACTTAGAAGTAAAAAAACAATTAGCTCTACATCCTCTTTCATGACTTTGCCTCAGCTGCCTTCAGTCTTTTCTCATCATTTTTTAAATCAAATGTTATTTTCAATATCTGGTAGTAGTCTTCAAATAGGATAGTTTACTGTTCTATTCATTAGAAGATATTTGTGAATTAATGATGTAATATTTGTCTTAGAAAATCAAAAAGACAGGTTTTAAGTTAATTTTAAGTAAAATTTATTATTAAGAAATTTGCAAATAAAAAATAACTCACACAAAAATTAACCAGACCTAAAGTCTATACATATCACTGAGTTTCTTAGGATATAGACGTTGTGGTGCATCACGTTGGAATTCTCATTTTTGGTGGTGGATTCGTGTATAAAAATGCCTTTCACTAAAGTTAAGTTTATTACATGTATTCTTACTCGAAAATTAGATGAGTAAACTGGGTTTAGAAAGTTTTCAATCTCTTACTTACTTTTCATATTTATTTATTTAATTTGATGTGTGGGTATATGTGGTTGTTGTATGTATGCCTAATGCCCTAGGAGGTCAGAAGAAGCCATCAGATTCCCTGTAACTGGAGTTAGAGGTGGTTATGAACCACCATATAGGTACTAGCAACTGAGTCTGGATCCTCTATACAAGCAATGTGTTATCTTAACTGCTGAGCCATTTCTCTAGCCCCTGTATTTATTATTATTACTACTTTAATGAAAAAAAGAAAGAGTGCTAGGGCTGGAACCCAGGACTTGTGCCTGCTAAGCATGTTCCCTACTGTGGAACTCCACTCACAGCCTCCGAGATTTCTGTTGGTAAGGGAGAGTGATTGGGGAGAATCTCCCCGGCGGAGCTCTGTGTTCTTAGGTGGGTGAAGGAGGGATACAGAGTTGACTGCATCAGCACCCGTGTTCTGGAGGTTAAACCCAAACTCATGTCCCCTTTCTATGAGAACAGTAGCTGTGTGGGGATGTGGGGTTGTTAGAGGACTGCAGGACGGTGAGACCCGAGATCAATGAAGTACTTGTGGCGGGAGTCAGGTTTCTTGGAGGTACTGTGATTCAGTCTTTGCTCTGAGTCCACCAGTATGGGAGTGGTTGAAAGGTGCTCAGAAGGATGTAAGTAGTACTGTGTTTGGATGGGAATTTTATCGTCAGGGTTCGAGGATAGCAGGCTATCATAATTCAACCTTATGCCCACTGTGGCAACTGCACAATTTCAAAATTCTTGTGGGTGGATGCTGCATTACCTTTCAAATTTGCCATTATAAAGCTGTTGATAGTTGTGAAGGTTACTATTTAGTATCACTTTGACAGGATATAGAATCACCTAGGGGTACCTAGTGAGTGGTACCATTTTCTGGGCTTGGGTCTTGAAAGCATAAAAAGGAGGAAGCTAACTGGGTATCACCATTCATTCATTGCTCTGTTCTTCCTGACTGTGAATACAGTGTGACTAGCTAGCTCGAGCACTGTCACGTGACTATCTTGCCATGGCTGACTGTACTCTCAAACTGTGAGTGAAGTAATCCTGTAAGCTGCTATCGTCAGGTATTTCATCAAGTAGTTTGGCAGGTTGCTCAGATAGTGGTTGTCCAGCATCTGTGCAGTGTCCTTCCTTTTTATCTGCTTGCATTCTGGGGGAAAACACCCAGGCTTTGAAGTAGTAAAAATATGGAAATTGATCATACTATTGTTTTACAGATACTATTGCCAATTGGGACATATGAGGAACCAAATTCAGTGACTTTCCTCAGTGGTTGGGAACTCATCATGGTGTGAGCATGGTGAACTAAAAGTTAGCAAATGAGATCAAGAGTTGTAATCATTTTCCCAAGTTGGTATTATAAAATATAGTTCTCCCTGGGTATTCTCAAAGAGGCCCATGATTAAATGAATCAGGGAATTAAAGCATCCAGCTCCCCATCTAATGGATTCATCAGTAATATGCAATTATCACACACTAGAAACATTGCAATATAGGAATCCATTTATGTTTGTATAGGTTGGTTAGCCTAAAATTTTACCTGGAATACTGTTACCCATTTTGTATTGTTTGGTACACCTGGGAAATACTGAAATTTTTATTGTAAAGTTAGCACTTGTAGATGGGTACATCCGGGGACTTATACGTGTGCGTGCATTAGCATGTTAATCCAACATAGAACTGTGCTCCTGATGAGATTTACTTATAGGGCAAAAGTCTCAACACTTGACCATTCATGCAGGAAAGTTAATTCGAGAGCTCCTTTTAGACTTGTGCTCACATTTATTTCCCTGATAGCTTCACTACTGGGAACTTATGAGCTTAAAGGTCTCACGTCTTTTCTTACACCCGCAAGGTAAAGTAGGAAAGGGATGGAAGAGGGCAGGCAGTCCAGAGAGAGATTCTGAACAGCTTGCGGAGGAGTTACCTCATTGCCCCGTTTCTTACACTGCAGCCTTCTTTCCTTTAGGGCTAGAGTTTTGTGTAGCTTTCAGTATAGAATGGCTAGATCGTTTTTCTTTTTAAGAATGCAGATGTTGTTTTCAAATTTCCTCTTGTAAGGAACAGCAGTTTCTCTCCAAGAGGCACTTCTGATCCTGTTCCGGCTGCTCACTCCTTCCCAGGCAGTGTTCCTCGGCAGTCAGCCTGTGAAAAGCATTTGCTCTATTTGCTGTTCCGCTTAGAATAGTTGAAAGAGTCCCTCTCAGCCACTGTCTTTCTGTCTTGTTGTGACCAAGGGCAGTGTTTGCCCAGCCTCTCACTCTGTGACCGAGGGGTGGGACTTTTTTGTTCCCTGTTGCTGTGACTGCCTGTGTGGGCTTGTTCGTCCAAGGCTCCTGCCCCCTCCTCCTGTTCCAGAGGGAGCTTGTTCAGAGCTCTGCCTGCCCTGGGTCTGCACCTGTCTCAGGCATGCTCTCAGAAGCCCATTTATGACTTGGGGAAGCTTACTCCTTCTCAGGTAAGAATGTGTACAGAGAAGTAGTATTATGGGAATGTCACACGGGAGCAGCTTGATATAAGTTATTCTGTGCTCTTCTGGCGAACAGGTGCAAGTAGATGCTGTGTTTTTAAATTGCACAAGCCACCCAAACTCCAGAGAGTATGTGATTGTGGTTTGTTTTTCTTTGATTTCTAATGAGAAATTTTGTCAAACTTTAACAAAGTATATTAAGTACAATTTTTGTGGTATTTATGGCATTAATCTGATACAGATTTATTTTAATATTTTTTGTTGTGAAATTTCCCTAAGTTTGACTGTAACTCTGGTAGTTTTTTCCATAAGGCACTCATGGATGCCCCTTGCTTGACTGATGGGATTCTTACATTTATTATTGAACACTGCGTGGGCAGCCCTGAGGACATATGGGAAATATCTGTCCTTTATGCTTAATTTTGTTGTGAATATAAAGTCACTCTAAGAAATAAAGTCTATTATTAAAAATTGATTTCTCTCCTCATACTGCTTCTGGGGAATAGGTTAGTGTAATACAAGAAAGCATAGGTGACATGAAATGACTTTCATCATTCAGGAATGACTACAAAACAGGTTTATTTTTGTCTGCTGTTCATAATTAATGGAAGAATGGGGCAGGATCCAGTATTTTATTTCAGTTGCTCCCATTTTTTGGTTTAATTATATTAAGAGATTTGCCTTTTAAAAGTTTCTTGAGTAAAAAGAATGAAAATAGACCTTGTATCACCTTGAAAATTTATTTATTCATTGTTTTAGAGACTTGGTTATTGTATATGATGTTTTTCATGGAAGTCATCCATATTCATGAATGAAGGAGTGGTGCTGAGGTATGAAAGTTAAAGATCATATAGAATAATTAGCACCAGATTGGTGTTCGACAAGAATTTCATGTGTCATCCTTTGTGTTGGTGTTAGGAAGACCTTAGAGTCTTGGAAAGCATGTAAATTCTAAAAGGTAAATCCTTTAGTTTTGTCTGAACCATGACTAACCTTATAAGGTTGCTTGAGCAAAAAAGACTTTATTGTATTCCTTCGCGTACCGAACTATGATCAAAATAAGCTCCCCTGCCAGTTTATATGTGGATTAAGCCCAACATTGTGAGAGGGTTTTTAAGGGTGTGGGAGCAACATTTACAACTGCCTATTACAGCTGGAAAGGGACAGTGGCTGGGGATGCTAGTGACAGTTTTCCTGTTGGAGAAACATTGTAGACCATTATACATTAGAGAGCAATCCTATGCAAAGGATTTGAGCCCTGCAGAGAACACAGTGTTGCCAGACTCACTGCAGTGTAAGAGATGATGATTTTCAAGACAGGTCCTTCAGCTAGGGTTTAGTTGTGCAGCCTTGCCCAGGGGCTTGGAGGCTAGGACAGACACATTGTAGGGCAGCAGCAGTCGCCGGAGAAAGTCGCCAGAGAAGACAGGGCAGGAGACGGATGGGCAAGGCTTCATGATGCTTACCTGTTTTTACCATCCTGTCTGCAGATAAAGCTACTAGAGAGAGGACCTGTTCCAGAGGCTTTTTCTGCAGGCTTGTCGGTTCCCTCCACGGCTTCTCACAGTTACCACAGGTACAGGTGAGGCGGGGCATGGTGCTGTCGCGTGCCAGCTCAGGGACCCCACTTTTCCCAGCCAGAAACTATAGCAGGAAATAAGATAATTACATAGAGTGTTATTCTTAAGTTCATGGACACTATCTCCTCCACACTAGGAAATTACGGTAGTTGTGAACAAGTGACTGTAAATATGACGGAGGTGAAGCCACCAGTGTCAACGCTGGCCCTTTGTGAGTGATGTAACCAGGAAGATGTAACTCATAGTCGTCTTTCTCAGCGCTCGTCAGTTTTGGTGACCTAACCTGATGCTCAGCTCAGCTATCCTTTTGCTATCACCATGGCCACCACCAAGTGCTCATCCGCTACCTCTCTTCCCTCCTCATGTTATGTCCTACTCACCAGGAGCCTTTTTTGTGTTGTTTGATTTGTGTTCAACACCTGACTCTTCATAACCTCCCCTGGCCAGCCTGGCTTGCAGCTGCTGCACTTCGGCTCTCTGTGAATTTAAATAGAGAGACTTTGCCTGCAGCAAGCTGCTTTTTCCCTCCTGCATACCGCACAATTTTCCAAGGTAATCAGCAAGTTTGGGGCAGTTGATTTTTATTCTGAACAAAACAAGACATATCCCCCCCCCCCCAAGTCTCAACTTGTTTTACTTGGGCTTTGAGCTTTCAACTTTAAATACTCTCCCCAGATAGCTGTGAACTCTGGAAGGATGAGAAGCAGGCAGTTGGGGGTTGGTGTGACACTCAGGCTCTTTAGTAAGCAGCACACCTCATATCCCCCCCCCCCCGCAGCCTTGTTTATGAAAATTTCAAACATGAAGTAATTTGGAAGCCAGTGACTTTATTGGTTCTTAAATTATGCAGTATAATTGGTAAGTTAATATAGATACTGTTGGGAAGGCCTGGTGGCAACCATGTTCTCTTGAGCCATCTTTCTGACTATCAGTTGGTATCTCTAGAAAAAGAGAAGAAAAACTCCCCTAGCTTTTTCCTGTGGAGTTTCTAGTAGGTACAATCACCTCTTGGCACAGCCTGCCCTAAGTCAGTGTCAGACCTAGTCTTTTCACAAGCAGAACGCCAGACTTCTGGGATTGTCTTATCCATCGGCATGTTACATTGTGTCTGCCAAGAGAAAGTCTGGACAGAGAGCTGTGTAAATCCTCAGCTAGCCACAAAATAACTCATTAGAAATGGCAGGTGCCCACAGTTACTGTAGCAGAAAGGCAATGGCCAAAGGGAAGACTATGTTGGTACCATAAAATTACTCAGGGGCTTTGAAGTGCTCAAATTCTGTTTTGTAAAAGAGCCCTAAGGCATCTGTCCTTTTGTGTGTGCTGGGGGCGGGGCATGCAGGGTGGCTCCTTTTCGTGAATGTCTTTAGCACTCTTGGTGGAGAATGAACCATCTTCAATAAAGCCATACAGCTCCTCCAACAGCTGCTATCTGCTTTATTGGTGCATAATGGCCCAAGAACAGCCGGTTGATTCGGCTCCATTCAACAAGAAAAGTCCACTGCATTTGAGGCTCAGTCCTTTGACTCTCTTCCTCAAGCTACTATATAGATGTTTATAAGGATTTTTCAAAGATATCTAATCTCCTAGAAAATTTATTATTTTACTTAGGAATGCAAGGAAATATCTACCAGTTTCTAAAAGTAAATAGGTTCTCTTTTATTCATCCAAAATGACCAGATACTTAATAGTTACTCATTAAATTTTTTAAGCCCAGAGATTGCTTTTTTTCTTACTTCTTTTTATAGCAATGAATAATTAGCTACCTATTTGGCAGGAAAACCCATATGTGTCTATCTATCTACCAAGTTCTTAATTTATTGTTATTTTTCCCTGAGAGCAATTTCCATCAGGTCGCACTGAGGAAATAACTCGCAAATGCGTGTTTTCTGACAAATAAATTTAGGTGATAAATCTGTGTTTCTTACTGTGCTTATGTCAGTATCTGATAAATACCATTATTTAAATATTTAATGATATTCTCAGAGGCTGCAGCTGCCTTCATTTGTATATTCGTGTCTTAAGTCACATGAAGTAGAGAATTATGGTAAATGGTGACCATTTCCTTTCTTTTCTAATGTTGAGCCCCAACGGAATAGAAAGAAATACTAATTAATCTTCTCTCACATCCTTGTGTGTTTGAGTGGGCTATAAATTTGATTGAACAGACTCATGACTTATGTAAGTTTTATGTCTTCAGCCTCAACTAAAAATTCAGGATTCTAAGACAGGAGAGAAGTCCCTAAGCAGATTCTCTGCTAAACTAGTGGAGACTGACTCTCCTTCCCCTCTTTGTTGTAAATCCAGTCTGTCTTTGAAGGTTTACCCTAGACCCTAACCTTGGGAAGCTTTCCTCACTGCTATAGAGCCAATTCCTTCTGCTCTCTTCAGCATATTGTTTGTTAGTGGATATCCCTTTTAGTATCATGCTTCAGTGCAGGTCGGGACTGTTAAGGGACTGTTAATTGCTCTCTAATTATTACGTATACTAACTTTGACCTCCATACAGTCTCAGTGATGTCGTAAAGTCCTGTGGACAAGAGCTCTCTCTTACCTTTTTTCTTTGTTTCCTGACTCCTCCTTGTGTAATGTATTGAAGAACCACCTTTTAGTAACAACTGTTGGCCAGTTGTCTCAATGTGGAGAGAAGCCACTTGTCTTCATAAATGAGATAACTCCAATTTCCTCTATCCTTTTGCCTGAAAAATAGAATTAACAGAAGGATTATATCAGCGTTTTTATTTTTCCAGTTTTCTTTTTCTCTTCATTTTTTTTCCAAACTTATTTCCATGTGTCTGGCCATGTTTCAGTAATAGTCTTAACATTTAGCACTTTAATAATCCCTTCCAGCTGCAAGAACTCGGCGATTTTCTCAAATAAATTCCAGGATGGTTTATAAAGTTGACTGGCTGTGCTGGTGATTTAGAGTGTAAGAAAGATCTGACGCCGCAAGTCAGCTTCGCCACAACTTGGGAACAGGTGATGGAGCACATTTGCTTACAGCATACCCAGTCCAGAGATGCAGGCACTCTGTCTACAATGGAGCACTTGGCTTCAGTAAGGTATTTCAGGAGAGGAAAACTGAGTCAGAAAAAAAGCCATCTTATTGATTTATAGGTCTTCTGTTCCTTAGTTGCTATGAATCAACCCAATAAAGGAAACAAGTCACAGCAGTCGGTGTTTAGGACACGCTTTCTTGGATCTGCCTTGTGACGAGTTTCCAGTTCTGTACAAACAGCTGCAACTGTTCGAATAGTTAATTAGATGAACTGGCAAAGCACAGATAGCTGCTCTCCTGGGCTACAGTGCTCTTCAGTTCAACCCAGCATCTGTAAAACTCCTGTATCAGTTGGCTATTGATGCTGTGAGAAATTGTCATAAACTGGCGGTTAGTGTTGTTAGCCTGATAGATAAGCTCCTGAGAGGGGGGCCCGTGGATGTGCCTGTGGGGGTTATCATGGTTACCATCCATTGCTGTGAGAAGACTCATCTTAACTGTGGTGGGAGCATTCCCTAGGCAGGAGAGCCTTGGCTGTGTAAAATGGAGGAAATGAGCTGAGCACTAGAAACCATACTTTCACTTGGTCCCTCTCTTTCCTGATTGTGGATGGGATGTGACCAGTTGCTTCAAGCTCCTGCCACCTTGACATCCTCACCACAGTGAATGAACTGTACCTCAAACTGAGAGCTAAAACAAACTCTTTCTCAGTTGCTTTTGTTCAAGTATTTTATGATGGTTACTGAGAAAAAAACTACAGCACTACTGTCACAATTCCAGAGCTTGGACATCTAAAATAGGCCTATGTGACTGATTGTGTCTTCTCTGGATGTTCAAAGGGCAAAGCAGCTCTGTGGGGGCTTCATGCCTGCATCACCTGCCTTCACATCTGTCGCTCACTGCACTGAAGCCTCACACCACCTGTCTTCCCTTTCACTTGTTTCTTTTCCAGGACCTCTGTGGTCACGGTGGCTCACCTAGAAAATGTAGGATTGCTCCCATATCTTAAAAGCCATCATTTAATCATGTGTGAAGAGTCCTCTTTGGCTGTAAGATAACATATTCATCCGTTCCATGAATTCGGGTGTGGTTGATGGAGGCAGGTTGGGGCAAAGGGTTATAATTTCACCCCCTACCCCCTCATATCCCCTCTTTTTATCACCTGTGAAGAAATATCTGACCCCTTCAGGTTGTGATCTCAGTTCCATTTGAGTTGGTTGTTCACCCAGCAGACAAGATGAGAATTATATTAAATGGGATTCCCCCCCTTCACAGATCATCACATATTGCTGTATCTTTTGTTAAATCCTCTGTTAAGAAAGTACAAACAATAAATAGGCCGTCCTTTTTAGCTTGATAACCCCTCTTCCCCTCTGCTCTTTCATTTACTTGACAGCGTTTCACATTTCAAGTTCATGTGACCGTGTGCTCATTGGCTTTTGCTTCAGTCTGAGGCAAACTTTTATCCACACGCTTCTCTGCCTCCTCTTGGTTCTTGGTTGATGTCTCTGCATACTTTCTCCCTTCCTCAGAGGACTTCCTGCCTCTTTTCTCAACTGTGAAATTCTTTCTTGCTTTTCAGTGAAGTCGTGTCTTTTTGCCTTCTGCTTTCCCCTCAGGATTCTCTTGATTTGGGCTTTGTCATTTGACAATGAAAAGTGAAATACGGTTTGAACCACAACTCTGTCTTTTATCAGCAGAGCACGCTATAATTAATTTTTGCTCTTGAAGAACAAAAATAATGTCAGAAATATAGAGGTTGCATAGTATCCTAAGAATTGAAATAAACTTGCCAATACTGAAGGAACCTGAAGAAGTCATGGCTTGCTTTCTGAGAAACTTTAAACTTTCCCTTGACATCTTTACTGTTACTGCAACAAAGTATAGTTGGTGGAATAAATTAATGAGACTTCTTTTTACTTAATGGGTATGACCATTCTACATCTGGGACATTGGTACAGGAGAGCAAGATGTCCAGTTGGGCTTTCAGTGTGTGGTTCTGGAACCAGCTGTGAGAGGTGCACTTGGGAAGTTGGTATAAGGGCATATTATCCTGTCGGGCAGAGGCACTGGGGAGAGGGTCCTGAAATCTCTACTTGAGACAGCTCCACAGGAGGTGAAGTTGAGTCCGGCTTCAGGAGTTTCGAGGGGCTGTAGGGGCACATGAGGAGCCAGGGAGGTCTGCCGCATCCAGGTCTCCTTCTCTTGGTCATGTGATGTACTAACTGTCCCTTACAGCCTCCTGTGACTTCCAATAAGCTGTGTTCTCCAAGTACTTGCAGTTCCAAAAAAATGGTGCTCTCAAAGATTCCTGATTCCAATAAGTTGCTCCAAGTCATCTTAGTATTTTGTGGAGGAAATGGTAATCCGAATCGGCTTCAGTGTGAACTAGTGCTTCTAAGCTGAATAGTTCACTCACAGTGCTTCTAGCCGAGGGAGTACCAAGGTATCAATCACTCTGCACAGCCCACCATGCCATAGGTACCTCAAGTAGGCCCGTGTCACAGGCATTGGATTATAGCAATTGCAGTAAGTATTGATCTGTCAACACTCTAAAACCTATGAAATAGACTCCAGGTGAGGATTGTTTTCCTTCCCCCACCTGATCATTCAAACTGAATTTGATAAATACCATTAAGCCTGTATTCCTATCAAACCAGATCGTTCCTAACACTGTCTCCGCATTGGTGAAAAGTTCACTGGTCCACTTAAAAAAGTATTAGCACAGTGGAATGGTAATTTGCACGCAACAATATGCATCTGTTGTCAGCTTTCATTTGACATTTCATGTATTCACCAGTGTCACCGTGGCCACAGTAATAATAGGAAGATATTCTTTTGCTCCTGGAACCTTGTTTGAGCCCTCTCATTGCATAGCACTCTCAAATCATTACTCGTCCGACACTGATTGGCTGACAGCTAGTATAGATTTCATTTTGCTTTTCCTAAATAGAATCATATATTCTTTTTGTATGGCTTTCTGCTTTAGGCATTGTGTTTCTGCAATTCTTCGTATGTTTTTGGTAATTTGTTGCTTTTTAAATAAAATTTATGAGTAGTACTCACTTGGGCATAGATGTCAGTTTATTTACTTGTGTGTAGACATGTGTATTTCCAATTTCAGGCAGTCAGGATCAAATTCCTCATAAGCATTTTATTTCTATCTGGGTTTGTTTTATTTCTCTTGGGTAAATATCCAAGAATGGAATGGCTTGGTCTTGTATTCAGGTGCATGAGAAACTGCCAAGTTGGGCTTCAAAATAGTTAAATTATTTTGCATTTCCTCCTTCATTCTCTGAGTTTTTCCACTAGGACATTTTTACATATTGTAAGTTTAGACAAAATACAACAAATTTATGTTTATAATGCATATATGTATGTTATCTGTTTGTGTAAAGATACATCAAAAAGACATGGATGTAGGCATCGTTTATTATGTTGTATGAAGTAGCATCAGTTATACTATTTTGTACATTATATAAAATTCCAATTATGAACATAGACCCACGTCCCTTAATTAAACGTAGATGACACCTGTGTTTCCCCTTAATAGTCATCTACTTTAGTCTCTTCCTGCCCATCACTACTAATCAAGTAGCAACCATTTAAGGAAAATAATGGAAACTGTAACATGAAGAAATTGTTATTGAAATACTTTTCTCTTTGATAAAGAAATTAGAACCATTATGCTTTTTGGCCTGTGAGCGCTGGTACTACACTATGCAAAGTTTAAGGACCTCTGAGATGAATAGAGGGCAACAGAGTGCACTTGTTACTGTTCTCCTTGCTATGATCAAGTACCAACAAGAGGCATGTTAAGGAGGAAGAGTTTACTTTGGCTCACAGTTGGAGAGAACACTGCTCTTCCTGCCCTTGAAGCTGTAGAGCCATGAACATGTAGCGCCTGCTTACCCTGCATCCACAGTAAAGAAGTAGAGAAAGGACAGCAAGTGAGGCCCAGCAAAGAAACCTCACGGGACTCCACCACCCTCCCCAATCAGTGACCCTCTTCCTCCAGGTAGATCCCACCTAAGGTCAATCCCTAGATGAAGAACAAGTGTTCACACCTTTGAGAGTGTGGGTGACATTTCACATTCAGATTGTAATACCAAGGAAAAGCAGTCCTATGGGGACAAGATTCAAAGAGCACTTGTCAGGACCTTGGGACCAAATAAGGAACCCAATGAGGATGGAGATGATGAATGTGTGACCCCCACGGAGACTTCAAACCAGACTTTCTTATACACTATTGTGACACTGAGCAGAACAGGAAGCATTTCAGGTAGATGTAAAAGCAACCTGCTGTAGAGAGAGTGACTAATCCTGTCTCCGGGGTGTGAAATGGAGAACTGGGAAAGGTTTAGGGGAAAAAATAGCAGGGAATCTAAGAGCTAAGTAATGTAATCTTCATCCCTTCATATGGAATGCTGTCTCTGCTGAAGCGTTCCTAGGAATAAAACATATGGCTAGGTGATTTGTTTTACAGCCTTTTTCTTATAGGTGTGATGGCTGCTTAAAACACTGCTGCTAATTTGTGTCACATGGCAAGCAGAGACTCTGTGACCAGCCTGAGCCAGGAGCAGGGTGCTGGTATAAATTTCAGTGACTCATCCCTTGGGTCTAAAATAGCAGCAGGCTGAGGGGCAGAGTGTCTTCAAGGGAGGAAGTCTTTTTGACACATGCTCCCCCTGAAAACAAGCTTAGAAGCAGTGTGTGTGATTCAATGTCTCAAGCTGGTGTGGGAAATGGGGTGCCAGTGGATATGAGAGGAAAATGGGGGATGAGCTTGCGTTATAGCATGGAAGGCATTGTGTGATAAGAGGAGAAATTTTGAATTTATTTTTACAGGTTTTCAAAATGGCTTTAGGCATACCCCAGGGCACAGTCAAATATATTGTAATAGGGTGCATGGGAGGCCAGAGTGTTCACAGCTCTAACCTCCTGTTTGTTCCCTTCTGTATGTAATTAAGCTCCCTGAGGATACACTTGCCCTTTTCCTGGTTTAGAGCTGAAGGGTGTCCTTCTTGTTACCACACAATGTTACTGGCCTTGTCCTACCTTGTCAAAACATCTTAAGTTCTGAATGGAAGGATACTGTGCTTTTGAAGAAAAAAAAAGCTGAAGATACAATTGATATGAGATTACTATTTATGAGCAGAAAACCCAAAGAAGCTGAGAGTATCATTGTATGATCTTGAAGCACTAGCTAGTGGGGAGAGTAAATAGGATGGATTCTTGTTTGGTCCCCAGAGAGATTGTGGGGTCTGTTAAGAGGTGTCTTGAATATGGGGAGGTAGGTGGAGAATAATAATCTTCTAAACATACTCAATCCTTATCCCTAGAATTTGCAAAGGTCATTCTTAACTTTACAAGAAGGCCTAACTTTCCTAAGGCCTCCACCCTTTAATCCTTCATGCTGTGGCAACCCCCAACCATAAAATTAGTCTCATTTATACTTTGTAACTGAAGTTTTGCTACTGTTATGAGTTATAATGCAAATATCTGTGTTGTCCCTTGGTCTTAGGTGATCCCTGCCTGTGAAAGGGTCATTTTACACACAGCCTGGCAGCCCCACTCCCCCCGCAAAGGGGTTGCAATCCACAGGTTGAGAACCACTCGCTTAAGGTAAAGGATCTGAGGTGGAGGTGGTGATATTCTAGATAATCTGGGTAATGTATTCCTTATGAATTTTGAACAATAAAGATCCTTAGCTGATTGTGTCAAGAGAGACAGAGAGAAGGATTTGGAGAGAGCTAGTGGCTGGGAAAAAACAGAACTCACCACGCTGCTTTGAGGATGAAAGCAGGGCCATGAACTAAGGGATGTGAACAATTTCTAGAAGCCGAGTGACAAGGAGACAGGTGACATTTAAACCCTAGAGAAAGGAAGGAAGCTCTCTCTCTTTCTCTCTTTCTTTTGGTGTGGGGGGTGCGCGTTGAGCTAGGGCTTCTCTTTGTAACCCTGGCTGTTTTCTAACTTACTCTGTAGACCAGGCTGGCCTCAAACTCATAGACAAGCTCTCTTGACACCCTGATTTTTAGCCTGGTGAGACATGTGTTGGGTTTCTGTAAGAGACTTAATGAATGTGTGTTGTTTAAAGCCACTACTTTGTGGTTTTTGTTAGAGCACCATCAGGAAATTAATTCAGCATATTTTCACGCCTTTTCCTTTCTAAAGTAACAGGAGTCAAACTTGGGTCCATGAGTCTGTGCCCACCACAGATCTGCCTAGCTCTTTCATCGAGGAAAGGGATGAGTTAGATGAGATACTTGATACTCTTAGATACACCAAAGGTTAGCAGTTTGGTTGAGGCCAGTTCGTCTCCTTGAGTAAATGCTTATTTTAGTGAATAAAGAAAACTGCTGTGAAGGAGCATTTCATCTGAATTTTCTTGTTCTCAATTATTTATACTTCTGTGTTCTCTTCCACAAAATTTGAAGTTAGAATAAATGATCTCAGGTTCCTTCCAGCATGAAAATTCTCAGATAAAATCAAACGAATGTAACATTTTACTTGCCAGTTCATACCCTTCTCTCACAAGAACTGGGAAGATGAAGACAGCCATATTCAGGAGTTATTAGTAAACAAAGACGTGTGTGATTCATTGGGAAACACGGGCATATGTTGTGCTTCAACTACCTTGTTTAGGACTCCACATCCTAAATGCTAGACAGAAATTAGCCATCTGCCTTGGACTCTTCTTGTTGAAATGTTCCATCTGCATCAAAGAAAGTAAAATAGAAGGTTCTGGACAGAGCCCCGTATTAGCATAACAGTTATGTGGCCCAAAGCATTCATCATCATAAAAAACCCTGTCTTACTTTCTCAGTGGTTTATTATCTAGAATGATGTTCACTGTTGTCAAAAACATTTTTTCCTTGCTCAGAATTAGACCTTGATCAGAAAGGTTTTCCGTTATGAAGTTGATGATACTGTTTGAATTTGGAACACGAAGAATCTCCCAGGAAGTAATTACATGTGTTACTGTACAGAAGAACACACACAGAAATCAGTTCTTTAGGGTGACCTCTTGCCCATGTTCAGTTTTCTATGAACAGGGCACCAAGCAAAACTCCTCTCATGCGTGGGGAAAGTTGCTTTTTCTAGCACCAAGGTGGAACATTCTAGAACCCCTGAAGAACAGCGTCCTTCTAGTGTTCCCACATCAAGTGTGAGGATTAGTTCCGTTCTGTCAGTTCATCCATGGGAGCGAGGTCACATTCATGTTCATTCTGCCTCCCGAGGACCCGAGGTGCAAATTTGGCAGGAAAAGACTGTCTACAGATGTCCGAAGAATTATCCCATTACAAGAGAGTTTGGAACATGGTTCCATGCAGGTCATCTGCTGCTAAAACCTTGCTCCAACACCGTCAAGTCCTTGGCAATAACTGAACAAACATCCTTGAGAACTTGTTAAGCAGGCCGCAGACTTGCCAAATGCTGCGGCGAGACCTGTGGAGATGATAAGTCTACTGTGAGTGAGACCCTTAAGCACATGGCCCATGTGTTGCATCTAATGGTGCTGGGGAACTCCTTTGAAGATTATGACCTTGACTATAATTTGAATAATTGACCAAGGTGAGGCTGCCAGAGTTGTTTAAAGAGTTACTGTTTGTAGAGGGCCTTCATGTGACTAATGGACTAGGTACAAACAGCATTCCATAACACTGTACTAGTCTTTTTAAAACATTGGTGCTGATCTGAAGAACTCCTGCAGTCAGTCCGTGCCGTGACCTGTCTGCCATAAGAAACTGAGTTGCCAACCATCCTTTTCTCTTGCCATTTTGATCACTGTTCAATGTGTATCTTAGAGTAATCCTTAAAGATGTTGATAACTAAAAGTATTTCCCCCATGGACTAATTGGTTGTATTTCCTGCCCCTCATGCCTTCTGCTCTTCTTCCCAGTCAACCCTGCATGTAGGACTACTCTAACAACATTCTGTAGAGTGCGTATTTAAAGGACCCACATTTGCCCTCACAGTTCTATAGGTCATGGATCCTACAGATCATGTGCAATGGAGTTAGAAGGAAGGATGGGATGCTTGGCTTCTCGTCCTTTTCTTCTTTTTTTAAATAAGGGCATTAGTTCTGTTGTTATGCTTATGGTCTCATGACTCCCAAAAGTCCTACTGCCAAGAATTTGGTACGACACAAACATTCAGTCCATCTCGCTGTCACTAAGACAAGTGAAGATAAATCATTTTTCTGTAGTGTCTTAGAATAATAGTCACGTGTCATTCTAAAAGATACCCTTCATCTTAGTCCCTTTGCCAGAAAAAGTTAAAGAAGACAGTGGATTTGAGAATTTTAGCTCTTGGGATGGCATCCTGAAATGATTTGGGGTCCAGAAGGCAGAACTGAGTGGCAGGATTTAAGGATGGCGCTGGCAGCAGCAGTGGAGCTGGTCTTCATGTGTGCACGTGTGTGTGTGCGCGTGCGTGTGTGTGTGCATGGGTGTGTCCTCTTTTCACACAGCGTGTCATCCATGGCATCCCTGTGGGAATGTCCAAAATTTAAGTTTTCTATAAAATGAGTCCATTGTTAGCTGGGGAAGTTCTACAGAAGTAAAATTATCATTTCAAAAAGTGGGGATCTAAACATGGATCTAAACTACATGGGACGTATAAAAAGACAAGATCTCCTGAGTAAATTGGGACCATGGGGACCATGGGAGAGGGTAGAAGGAGAGGACAGAAGCAGGGAGGGGAGCAGAGAAAAATATAGAGCTCAATAAAAACAATACAAAAATAATATAAAGAAAAGTTGGGGTTGGGCTTCATTCGTCTAACTAGCTGGCAGCTCTCGCTTTAGCCACCTAGCGTGTGTAAGGGGTTGAGTGCTTTACCATCCTCAGGAGACCAGCCGCTTGCAGTTAGCACCCTCATAATTAAAATAAGCTTTTGAAGTTGGTTTGATGGAGACGACCCATTATGCCAGGCTGAAGTGCCTAAGGTGATGTATTCTTCATTTTAGTCTGGAAGCGGAGCCTGGTAAAAATTTGCCTTATCACCCACCATCCTAATGCACCCAAGCACCTGGGCATGCCTGGATTATTACAGAGAGCTAACCTGAAGTATTTATCCAGTGCAGAGTGGGGCAATTTAGTGTCTTTTCAAGTAATCAGAACATTGTGACAGAGGTAAAGGAGACATTTCTGTGACCACAGGTAAAATATAAGAAAGATCTGTCAGAATTTTTTAGTGTATTCCCATTGTAAAAAAAACAGTGGAATCCATTGTATTTCTGTACACATGTGTTTTCATCATCATCACTTCTCCACTGCCCTGTTTCTCCCCCCACTGGTCACTTCCTTGGCACGAACAGTAGATCTTCTACCATCATATCTTATATGAGTATTTGAAAGTGTAGATTCCCACATATGTCAGAAAATCTAAGATTTGTCTTCTTGAATATGATTTGTTTTGTTTAATACAATGATTTCCAATTCCATCCACTTTCTTGCAAATGAAATTATATCATGCTCTGTGGTTAAGTAAGACTTTATTATATTAGATGTTAAGGTGTTAAAATTTGTTAAATACTAAGCTTGGGAGCAAAACGGAAGAAGACTGTCAAGCTAGTGACGCCTGGATAGGAAAGCTGTTTACTTGACTGCTGCTTTTCATACCTCCTGTGCACATTGCATTTAGACAGTGAAGAGTACATGTTAAACAATTTTTGTTAATTTTGTACATAGATGTTTCAAATTTTTGTGGGAAAACAGAAATTAGTTTTCTAGAAAGTAGAAAATCTCTGTTTTCTGTCCATGTGTGTTTTTAAGAATATTATCTTCATTCAAGATTATAGTCTTTTCCTTACACCATGCATGCTATTGTTAATTCTGTCCACTTTGCTTTCAAATGCACCCATCTTCTGCCATCTCTTTAGCCTCCACGGGGTTCTCTGCTCTCCTCTATCTGGAGTATGGTCTGTATTCTAGGTTGCCTGGCTGCAATCTATGCCCTATTTAGCACCTGCTCCTTATAGCCTAGACTTCTTGTGTCCTGCCCTGGATCATCCTGGAGGTTCTCATTTTGCTTTCACTCTAAGTCAAGAGCTTGAGTGGTGTAGCAGAGCCCTTGCCTATCATGTGTGGGACTCTGGGTTCTGCCGCTAGCACTGTCCACACACAAGCTCAATTCTCCACACCAACCCTCTCATTTCATCGTTGCCCTGTTCTCCTGAACTCAGGCTTTCTCTGCTCATTTCCTGTCAAAATGACCTCTTTTCTGTTTCTGGAAGACACTGGTGTGCTGTGACCTCAGGGTCTCTGCCTTGGCTCTTCTAGGAATCCTCTCTCTTGCTGCACTCACAGACATGGCTAATGACTTCACCTCCAAACCTTTGCTTAATGGCAATCTTCTCCTCATAACCATTTTGCCCTGTTCTCTACTTAAAAATTTTTTAATGTAACACTTGTCAACTTTCAATTTACTAATTACTTCTTGTTTCATATTAACTCTGTCTCCTCCATTTAAACTAAAAGCATGGATGTGGGACAGATGCATTTTATATGGATATGTTTTGTGCTCTTCAGTAGAACCCAGGGAACAATAGGAGCTCAGCAGATGGCTGTTGAGTAAATGATACTATACAGGGCTTAGATGGATGGACCTCTATTGCCCCTTGACCTCAAGTACCTATTGTTAAAAGATCAGTTTAATGCATCTTAAAGCCATTTCATAATATCTTAGATTCAGACCTCACATTTTACACATCTGATCATGAGGTAAGAGTAGCCTATTTGTCATAACCTATTCCGGTAGTTTTGTTCTGTAAATGACAGATTAACCTCTGCCAACCTATTCCAGAAACCCCCATTTGCGTTTTAGACGTTTTTAATTGGGGTGAGGCTCTTTGCAGGAAAGGGCCACTCTGACATTTGTAGAAAAATAATCGTGTACCTTTGATTACACTTGTCTGAAACCAACTGATAAACCCAATAAAAAATGTTGGGCATTGTAAGTTTTATGGAGAGGCTTGAATAGCCCCGGAGGTCATGGCATCCACTGGGCTCACTTCTGTGGCTTCTCTGGCCGACCATTTTTATGCTGTCTGAGTGTGGGAAAGCCCTAGCACTTTTTCCTACACCAGATGAACCGCTGCCTACCTCCTTTCCCACAGATGGCCAAGTCTTTTGCAGACTCTTCTCTTGGTCATTTTCTCTAGGCCCTTTCTCCTACATAATGCGGTTGCCTTATGCTTCTCATTTAAGCCTGCTTACTTAAATCCTCTTTGGCTACTCTGCCTACTAAGGTAGGGTAGGATGACCCAGACAAACCAACGGAGCCCCGCTGCCTTCTGAGCATTTGATTCCAGCCTCTGCCTGGCCTTTTAGGTCAATCCTGAACCAGTTGAATCAGGTGTGTAAATGCCTGTGCTCTGGCCACAGACACCCATTTGCTCACTTCTTGCCACTATGACCCTTGTTCCAGCCAAATTGGGAAAACTTAACACTCCCCATACATGGCCACATCACCTCCATGCTCTCTCTTTAGGTAGCATCGGGTTGCCACAGCAGGATTTCTGCCCCGACGCTTTCTATTGCACGCACACTTTGTATTCCTCCTTTAATATTGCAAGCTTTGTGCCTCTCTTCTGTTTTCTTGCTGTGCTTCATATTAGATCAGCAGCACAACTGTTTAAATTCCCATTTCAAACTATAAACCTTTAGAAGACAGTGGCTGAATCCCAACAAAAAAAAAATCATTGTTTTGTCTGACTCATGTATAAGCCACAGCTTTTGGGGCCATAAATATTTCTTCGACCCATAGAATGTTAGTTGTTGGAGGAAATCAGGGGAAAAACATAAAAACAGCCTACAAAAGGTGGATAACAGTTTCTAGAGTAGTTTTGATTTTTAAATATTTTCCCTTTTAGCCTCTAAAAGGTATAGTTTGAGTTTTCCATCAATGCACAGTGAGTTTAGTTTGGAATGGGGCAGTTACTGTAGACAAAGAGCTTCCAGAAATTTCATCCTTTATATTACATGGATTTGCCTGAAAGAGCTTTCACGGGTGGGTGGGCCAGGTTCCTCTTTACGACCCTTTTACACATTTCAGGATAGCATTAGGAGTCCTTTTGGGAATTGTTTTTGTAGTCTCTGTGTTAGATACCAAACTAGTTCTGAATACAAACCGGATAATAAATCTAAAGCCAAACTCTTTCACATGGAATCTGGCAGCTTTCTCTTAAACACAACTCAGGTACGTCTCAAAGACAGCATTGATGCATTTATTCCTGCATTTCATTAAATATTTCTAGAATACCTTCAAGAGCCCCACCTGTATTACTTTTCTATTGAGGTGCCAAAATACCACGACTCAAAATTTTGGAGGAAAGGGTTTATTTCTCCTTACAGGTTGTAGGCCATCTTCTAAAGTATTCAGGGAAAAAACTTGAGGTAGTAGCTGATATAGGGGATATAGAGGAGTGCTGCCTAACGGCTCGTCCTCCTGGCTTGCTTAGCCAGCTAACAGTTACATTTGTTATAGCATCTAGAACCACCTGCCCCGTAGATTGGGAGGCACTGCTCCTAGACCCTAACTCTGTACTATCCATTGAGCAGTAAGGTTTCAGCACTCTGGTGCTGAAAGGGACATTGGAACCTTGACACGCATCTCCCTTTCTGTACCACCTCGAGCTGTAGCAACTAACAGTGTCTCTAAATATTGCTAGATGTCTGCCAATGTGCAAAATTTCACTAAGTTGAGAACCATTGATTTAGATAAAAATATGATTCTTGTTACTTGGAGCGGCAGTTCATTTCCACAAGAGTCCTCTGGCTGCTATGTTAATAGTGAATTGAAAGTGAAGGAGGGTTAAGGCAGGAACTCAGAAGATCATTAACAAGAGTCGAGGTGGGGTCGGGGTGGGGCTAGCAATAGACTCTTGATTGTCTACAGAGTTTCAGAGTTTGGATATTTAGAATAATGAGCCATTTTGATTTTCTAATAGACTAGATCCCAGGAGTAGTAGACAGCAATTACTAGATGACTGGTCTAGGAAGGACAGTTGTAGGTTTGGTGTTTGGGAACATTAAGTCTGGTCTGGACATGTCGTATTGAGATCTTCGACTATTATGTTTTCTTCCTCTTTGCCAGTAGTAGGCCACTGATGCTCATGGATGTTGGTTAACTGTCTCATGTCACACAACCTGCTGAGAACAAAACCAGGTCACTAAACTTCTAGAAGCCCCCAAAGGCAAGGATATTACTGTATTTTACATCCTGCAGAAGTTAATTTGGTAATTTTATATAAAATGCAATTCTGATAAATATATTTCAAATAAAGATAGTAATTTCTCAGTTGAAAATCTGTGTATACCTTAAGAACAAGTCTGAGTAGTAAAACATATAACCAGAGATGGCGTCTTACATTGTGCATATCTCTAAAATTGGCATCTGAACTCGTTTTCCAATGTGTGAAAAGGTAGTAATAAGTTTTGAGGGTGGAGCACTCACAAATGCAATTCATCATCTTATAAAAGGGCTTAAGAAAGCATCTACCCCTGGTTTTGGTTCTAACAGGTGAGGATACAATGTTCAAGGCCTCACTTAGAAGTTGAGACTGGGCCTTTAACCAATACCAAATCCGTTGGAACTTTGATCTTAAACTTAGCCTCCAGCATGGTAAGACGTAAGTTTCTACTGCATTTAAATTCCAAGGCTGTGGAATTTCATTCCCACAATGTGAACAAATTAGCACAATCAGCAGACAGG